>JAFEMH010003456.1:0-264476 GCA_022495995.1 Adenophora triphylla var. japonica | reverse complement strand
GCAGGAAAGATGTCAGTGTTTCTCCTACCAAGCTTCTGGGTAGCATAGGGACAGGGTCTATCAAACCAGCCTCCTCAGGGCCTTAGTAGCCCTGGCATCATCCCTCATCTCCTGTGACCTTAGCCGGTAGCATGGGAGCCCCTCCCTCTCCCGCTCTCTGACGTGAGCCTCATAATCGGTCAGCCGGCCGTCTCCGCTCTTGTCATGAGTGGTTGGCCCTCGCCTCGGCCCTCCTCCTCTCAGAAACGCCAGGTCCTCCGCACCCACAATGGCCTCACCGCTCGTCTCAAAATAGCCACCTCGAGTCTCTCCCAGATGCCTCTCATACCAATCCAGGTACCAAGCGGTCAGGAAACACCGGTCTCGGACAGCTCGAGGATAACCCGAGGAGGAAAGGCATCAGTACCTCCACGCTTCGGGAAAGAAATGGAAACACCGAGGGATCATGCCATGGAAAGCAGGAGCCACTCACCCTCGGTGGCTATATCATCAAAGCCCTCCAAAGGAGAACCTCCGCCTCCAGAGCCAAACTGCCTCAGGACTAAAGCCGGAATATAGAAGCTGGACTGAGAAAGCCCCGAAGCATGACCACGGAGAGCCCATCCTGGGCTAAGCACTCTGCGAGTCTCCACCCGCCAACAAGGCACTCGACCATCTGATATCCTACTGGGCTCTGGGAGACCAGCCTATCCAACGCTCCCACGAGCCCTGATCACCACCAAAATCCACCGCAACCCCCCAGTCCCGGCAAATGTCCAAAGGCTTCGATCATGTCGGCTGAGTTTCCCGAAGAATCCCCAAGCGCTCCATCAGCCGCAGGGTCAGCAGAGAAACGGGCTGCCCCCGTGCATGTACCGTCTCCCGAGCCAGCCTATCAAGAGACATGAAAAGTCTCCCCAAAATCAAAGGAACGACATCTGCCCGCCGTGCGGACGGTGAACGACAACATCCAAGAAAAGACCGATCGGCAGATCCCAAAGGAAATAGACCATGTTCAGTGGTGCCAAACATACAAAGTGCAAAGGCATCCCAATAGGCATCATCCACCAGAAGCCCTAGGCCCCCTAAATCTGTTGGGAAGACCGGAAATATCGAAAATGATCGGGGACCACGGAGTCATACTCTGCGCTTCCTCCGGGAAAGATGAAGGAGGACGCACAATCTGGGTCCAACAAAAGAAGCCCCCTCAGGGCAAAGGAATCGCTATCTCTTCCCACCCTCCGGACCTCCAAGCAAGGCCCAAAATTCTTCCACAGTCGGAACAATCTCGTTGAAGGGGAAAGGCAAAAGACATGCCTTCTAGTGTCCCAAAGAAATGATGAAGAAGCTCTCAAGAGGTGAAAGTAGTCCAGGAACCAATTCCTTTGAGAGACCATAAGCACCTTCACCTTTGTACCTTTCTTCAAAGAAGGACCTCCTCTCATACATAATCTCCATCGGACCAATCCACTTGAACTTGTTGAAGAATGACATTTGGGATTCTTGGGACTAATTTTGATGGAGCTTTTCTAAAGTTTTCCATGGTTTTTCTCTCTCTTCTCCCGAAAAATGGCTGTTTTGACTTTGGAGGTTGAAGAGTGATATTTGAATTTGAAATAAAGCAAGACCAGGTCTAGAACCAAAATTAAAGGACAATGTAAGAAGTCTTTGCCCCTATCCCAGCAGGCGCTGACATGATTGTCACAGCCAGGATTTAAAAATTCTGCAACAGATCCAAGCTGCTACATCAAAAAGAGAGAATATTCCGTACCCGGTTGCTCGAAACCTGTGCAAAAAAAAAAAAAAAAAAAAACATCCCCCGAAACCAGTCCCATATACCAAACACCCTTGCAAAAAAAAAAAAAAACCAAGGCTCATGCAAACCACTTTGCATTCAGTACTTGCACATTGCATTCATAAAATAAAATCCTAAATTATTACATTCCTAAAAAAAAAGTGTGCATAAAAAAAAACAAACAAACATCAATAAAATCCTAAATTATTACATCTTCATAAAAAAAAAGAAAAAAATGTACATAAAGGCGCGCCTGTACAAATCTAAATCTCAATCTCAAATCTCAAAAAAAAATCAATCGTGAGTCTCCAGCGCCCCATGTACGCCCCGGCCCCTCTTGCGAACTCCGGGCCCGCCTCACCTCAGTGAGCCCCTGAAAATCTCGGGCTCCCGAGAATCTGTCACTCGTCTCCAGAGAAGAGGCTCATAAAGGGATAACCCGAGTGTACGCCCTGATGAGACAAGCCGATACTGCCCGAGAAAAAATCGTATCCGAAGGTGAAGGCGTCGGACTCCTGGACGTCCGAAGACTTGACCCGCCATGGTGCCGAGGAACGTGTCCCGCCCGTGTGGATCCCCGAGAGATGACGTGATCCGAAGGCGGCACACGCGCGGGGATCAAGGAGAGGAGACGAGAGGAGTCTCTGAAGAGAAAGTCTCTGAGCGGATCAGGGAAGCTCTCCCGATCTGGCGAGGGCGGCTCGGCCGGGTGAGTCGGCCTCGCTTCACGCTTTCGAGAGGAGCCACGCAAGCGACCCATCTCTCCTAATGAATCTCTTAGCCCCGATCACTTGCTTCGTCACGCTTCTCTGACTGACCACCTCCGAAAGCCGCACCAAAAGCAAAAGCGTCAAAAGGGGAAGTGATGCTAAAGATGATGAAACAAAAGAGAAGAAAGGAAAGAGGCAGAAGCGTAAAAAGCCAGTACCTTCATATCCGGACGAGGTCGGAAAAAGCTCGTGGAAGCCGCTCACTGAGGATCTCGCACCCTCAATCGGACCCCATCCCTGGATATAGGAAAAATCCGTCAGAGGGTACCGCGGGATCCCCAAGCCCCTCCCTATCCAGGGACTGAGGCATCCTCAGCCTCCTCAAGGCGAAGTCTCGCATGTGGCTGTCAATCGCCACGAGAATCCGAGAAGTGTGGCCGGCTCGGCCTTGCATCAATCCCAGCGTCACGGACCGATCGCTCGGGTGCATCATATCGGCCGGGAGGCTCCACTGTGGGTGTCCTCAAAGGCGACCACGCCATGCGCCGGCGCGTCACCCTCTCTCCCGCATAATATGCATCGCAGTCGACCCTCTCAAAATCCTCCGCCGCAACTCCGCATCTCGCCCTTCACCGCGCCACCTCAAAGCGATCCTGTGGGAAGAATATCATCCCCTCATCTCGTCTCGGCCTCCGTCAAAGGAAGGCAATCCGCGCACTGGTGGTCGTACGCCCGGAGCTTATCTTCTCCCGGCATGCTTGGACCAAGACCGCATGGCCGGATACGCCCGACGTACTCCGCCGCCACACCGTGACGTGAAAAAACTCCAACGCCCATACTCGCGAAAGGTAAAAATCAAATCAATCCACAAGGTCAAAAGAAAAGTGCGTGCTAAAAAAAAAAAGAGAGGGGGAAAGCAAAAAGAGAGCTTATACCTCCAGTGGCAAACTCGAGCAAGACAAAGAGCTCACGGCTCTTCCGCCGTACCTATCGAGAGCAAAGTAAAGCTCGCCACCCTCGGCCTCTCCCCACGAGACATCTCCCCCGTCTCCATGTCCTCCAAGGACCTCAAGCAAGGCAAAGACCGCCGTCCCTCGGCATGCCCAAAGAGGGTGCTCGAAAAGGCAAACCACAAGAAGGCCCCTGGCAACTGATCGGCGCCTATCCTCTCCTCCCCACCCTCGTAACTCACAATGGTCTCCACAATCTTCCCGTAGACCACCGCATACTCCATCCCCATCCCCTTTTTGGGAATAGGGAAAATCCTTAAGAGTTCGTAGATCGCATCGCTAGCCGTCCCGCCACTCAATGCCGCGTCCATTAAAGGACAGCCCGTAATCGCAGCCAGAATCGGAGGGCGTAACCGTAGCCTCGCCCGGAAGAAGTGAAAGGTGCGGGTCGCGCCCCACCAGTGCCGCGCCGCAGCAAACATCAAACCCTTGCTCTTAGGGAACTTGACCAGCCCCCTCAAGCACTCAACGAACTCCCAGAGCCCCGTCTCAACAACAATCTGTCTCGGACTCGGCAAAGCTCCTTGGCCCGCATCCGGAAGCCGATCCCACAAGTCAACCACGGACTCCACCGATCCTCGAGTCTTCATTTTGTTCAGCTGCTCCGTCACAAAACGGTTTCCGCCCTGCAAAAAAAAAAAAAGAGAAAATGTCAAAAAAATTGCATTTGCATTTGCACAAAAAAAAAAGAAAGCATACACATGCATTAAAAAAAAAAAAAAAATTTCGACAGCATAACAGCATACAATGAGCATAGCCCCATTTTTCTCGCATAAAAGAAAACAGTTTTCAGCAAATCCCAATGCATTCATCAAAAAAAAAAAAAAACAAAAAAAAAATGCATACATGCATATCATCCATCTTACATACAACGGGAAGAAAAATCCGTCCCACTTTTCAAAAAAAAATCCTAAACATACATACATCTCATATTGGCAAAATGCCCATTCTTTCCAAACAAAATGCATGCATTGCATCATTCATCAATATCAATATTCAATTTCAAAAAAAAAAATCATCATCACAATTTTCGAATTTTCAACATGCAATATTCAAATTTCAAAAAAAAAAAATCAAAGTCACAATTCATAATTTTCGAATTTACAAAAAAAATGGCGAAAAGGCCAATTCTTTCTCCAAGCAAAATGCATATTTTGGGATACCCACATAATCATTGCAACATGCAAAGCATCAAAATCAAGATTCAAAGCCAAGAACATCAATCATTCGAATTTTCAAAAAAAAAAAAAATTTCAAAAAATCACCCAAAATTCAAATTTCAAACAAGAAATCAACAAAGGGATCAAAGGGTTTCAAAGTATACCGTTCGGAGATTCGAATCCGAAGCCCAATGTTGCCAAGCATCGGGGTAGGGCTCCTCCGCAATCGATTGCGAAAGATTGTAATGCCTCCTCATCCGGACGAGCTCCAATCGTCTCTCCGCCACCGGGCCACGTCCTTGGCCTTGAAAAGCGCCTTCCCCGTGTTCCATTGCTCAAAAAATCGAAGAAAACGGAGGATTTTTGAAGATTTTTTGGCCAAAAATGGCTTCCTTCCTGCTTCTTTCTCTCTCTCTCTCGTAATTGCGGACAATTTCAAAACCGAATGGGGAAGAAGAAAAGGGCGTTGGCCCTAATTAATACCCCGACTTTCGCTCCTATCCGCGCGGATAGGATTGCAAGGGTCAAAAATGACCCTTTTGCCCCTTAAAATTTCAGGGACTCGCAATTCAGTCCCTCAACTCGACAGAGTTAACAAAGTTAACCAAAGTCACCCTTGTCATCAAAATCCTTTCGGCTAGTAAAACGTAAGACCGAGTGCCCCGAGAAAGATAACGAGATCCCGTATCTTTCATCAAAATCCTTCCCGGCAGTAAAACGTAAGACCGAGTGCCCCGAGAAAGATAACGAGATCCCGTATCTTTCATCAAAATCTTCCAAACGGCAGTAAAACGTAAGACCGAGTGCCCCGAGAAAGATAACAGATCCCGTATCTTTCATCAAAATCACCCCCGGCAAAGAAACGTAAGACCGAGTGCCCCGAGAAAGATAACGAGATCCCGTATCTTCATCAAAATCACCCCCTAAGTAGAAACGTAAGACCGAGTGCCCCGAGAAAGATAATGAGATCCCGTATCTTTCATCAAAATCTTCCCTAAGCAAGAAACGTAAGACCGAGTGCCCCAGAAAAGATAACGAGATCCCGTATCTTTCATCAAAAATCTTCCAAACGGCACAAACGTAAGACCGAGTGCCACGAGAAAGATAACGGATTCAGTATCTTTCATCAAAATCATCCCGCAGCAAACGTAAGACCGAGTGCCCCGAGAAAGATAACGAGATCCCGTATATTTAATCAAAATCATTCCCCGGCAGTCAAACGTAAGACCGAGTGCCCCGAGAAAGATAACGAATCTCGTATCTTTCATCAAAATCTTCCCTGCAAGAAACGTAAGACCGAGTGCCCCGAGAAAGATAACGAGATCCCGTATTTTTCATCAAAATCTTCCCCGGCAGTAAAACGTAAGACCGAGTGCCCCGAGAAAGATAACGGATCTCGTATCTTTCATCAAAATCATCCCCGGCAGTCAAACGTAAGACCGAGTGCCCCGAGAAAGATAACGGATCCCGTATCTTTCATCAAAATCTTCCCCGGCAGTAAAACGTAAGACCGATCTCCCTGAGAAAGATAACGAGATCCCGCGTCTTTCATCAAAATCATCCAACTAAGCCAAACGTAAGACCGATTTCCTGCACGAATACGTGCGATTTTCCTCAAAGAAAGGCTAACGAAATCCCCAGCAAAGTTAACGGAATCCCAAAAGCCAACGAAATTTCGAGGAAAACTCGAACTACGAAAGGGCTTGATTCCCACTAGGGATACATAGGTAGCCTATCATTAGGTCCAGCCCCTTGACCAAAACGGTCACCCTCTCCTTCGGCAGCAGACGAAGTCCACCGAAAGGCCATTTCAAATCAAGGTTCGAGGCACCTAAAACGCCATCTCCAAGGTCCAAGGCATCATCATCAAGGTCCGAGGCACCTGAAACGCCATCACCAAGGTCCGAGGCACCTAAAACGCCATCTCCAAGGTTCGAGGCACCTAAAACGCCATCATCATCAAGGTCCGAGGCACCTAAAACGCCATCTCCAAGGTTTGAGGCACCTAAGACGCTATCACTAGGAAAGCGATAAATCGCAATCATCCCCAGCAGAGACCGAAAATGGTCATTCCTATCCCCAGCCGAGCGGATAACCATCGACCGAAAATGGTCATCTCTTATCCCCAAGCAGAGTTTCTTTCCAAAGCAACCGATCGCAGAACTCGCTCATCGGGTTCGAGGCACCTAAAACGCCATCATCTCTGTGGTCAAAGACCCGAACTACGATCGGCTTCGATTCCCATTCGGGATACGTAGGTAGCCTATCGCTAGGTTCACCCACCCGATCACTCGATCATCCCGCCAAATATGGAGCCTTACTCTTATCGACGACCCCGCTTCCTTCGAAAGCGCCGTCGCCGAGGGCTACCGTAAGTGCTCCAATTTGAGCTTGTTAGAATTTTCGTTAGAAAATTAATGAAAGTTATAACATTTCTAACAATTCCTAACAATCCTAACTTTTCTAACAAAGTGAGGGTAAAATGGGCATTGTTATTTAAGGTTAAACCTTAAAAAAGAATCTCAAAAAGAAAAACAAAAGAAGAAAACCATAAATAGAAATGCTGGAAACATAAACTGGCTGTTTAATTTGAATTTCAAAAAGAAATATTCCTCTTGTCCAAAGCCGGAGCCGCATTTAATGAACAAAGGCACGCCGAGGGTTCCCATCCGCGCGGATGAGTTTGTCATCTCAGAGGGCTATAAATTGAGCCCTCCACACAAAAATAAGGAGCCACAACACATTTTGCACCGAACCTCTCGGCGAAATATAGAGAGAAAACGGTGAGAATTCACTTGAATTGTCACCATTTTCTCTCCAATCTTTCCCAATTCATACTCATCCACTCACTCTCATATTAAAGCCCTAAACACTCATACATACAAGCCAAACACTCAAGAACACAAGGAAGATTGGTAAACCCTCCTTCTCCTAACCCTAAATCTCAACCATGCATGCATTTGCAAACTACAAAATGTAGTTCTTTCATCTTCTTGCTCTAGATCTAAGAAGATCACTATGGAAGACCATCTCCATGGATGATCTTCTACAAAGATCAAAATTATTTTCAAGTTCTCTTACTTTTTTGCAAAGAAAACTCATTTTCAAAATCCTAAAAACCATTTTCAAGCATAAAATCTCATTTTCAAAGGATAAAAATCCCCTTCCCAAGCAAATGAAATGCTTAGTCCTAATGTACCCCAAGGATGGTTTGGTATAGTTGATTCACCACTAAAATGTCTAGTGATCACTAACCAAAACCTAGGGAAATGGGGACAAGCATGGATGCAAAACCCCCTTTAAAATCATATTCTCCTTCTTGGGAAGTTGCTGTCCAGTAGCAATTTTCCCAGACCTCAGTCCATTGTCTTAATTTTTGGACACAGATGAACTTGGAATTTGGTGTTGACTATAAAACACTTTTTGTAGCCAACATCCAGAGCTTTCCAGACATATTTTTACTTTATTTTTTGGGTGAGTAAAACTCCTCTTTTCAAATTTTCTTTCAGAGGCTAGTTCATCAGCTTCTGGGAATCCAGATCTCATATCTGAGGTTTCCAGAAGGTTTTGACCCCTCAAATCTTCTCCAAAATGGAAAATTCCTTCGCATAAATCTTATTTAAGGTGTCTAGAACAACTTTCATTCTCTTAGTTTATCCAGATTATGAAGTTTTAAGACCCTTGAATCCATTTCAAAATCAAAGGTCCACTGCCTTTTTCATTCTGGCAGAAATGGCTCTCAACTTCAAAAGGTCTTTTGAGTACCAAATCTCAATCCAAAAATCCTCCAAAAAATCATGGGATCATTTTAAAATCTTAAAAAGATATCCCAATTTTTACTTTTCTGAGTTTCAAAGTATTTTGGCCAAAACACACACACACACACACAAATGATTTTCAGCTTGGAAGACTCGTTTTACGAGGCATTCCGGGTGCACACTAACGTCCTTCCCGGCGTGTAACATGACCTCCGAACCTAAATCTCTGATCTCGGGCTTTTTTCAAAGTTTTGGCCCTCAAAATTAAAATGGCGTGGCGACTCCGTTTCGTTGATTTTTTCAAACAAAAATGGGAAAATTTTCGGATACACATTCATCACAATGGTCATTCATGAAGATGAACTTCAAGATGACCATCTTGGGTCAAAACTTAAGTTAAACTAGACATCAAGTAGATCCAAGTAAGAAGAACAAGATGAACAAGAGGTTAAAAGAGGATTTTAGGGTTTTGAGAAGGAGGGCTTTACCAATGGTGACACCCTATCTTCCTAGGCTTGGAATTTGACTTGAGGAGTATCAAGATTTGGTGTTCGGCTTGAGGAGTATCAAGGTTTGGTGTTTGAATTTGTGTTTGGAGTGAGATTGGGAAAGATTCAAGAGAAAATGGTAGCAATCTATGGATTCCCACTGTTTTCTCTCTATATTTCGCCAGAGTTTCGTTGCTGTGATCAAATTGTCTTGTGTAAACTGAGAGAGGAGGGTTCAATTTATAGCCCCCTGTGAGGGACAAAGATATCCTCGCGGATAGGGTTCGACGCGTGCACTGTTCATCTGCTACAGTGTAGGCTGTTGGACAGGAGGAATATTTTCAGAAAATTCAAACTGATTGCTGTTTTTCAACTTTCTTAATTCGGATTTTTCCAATTTCTTTTGCTTTTTGAGATTCTTTTCTTGGTTTAACTTTAAATGGCAATGCCCATTTTACCCTTACTTTGTTAGAAAAGTTAGGAATGTTAGGAATGTTAGTAATGTTATAATTTTCGTTAATTTTCTAACGAAAATGCTAACAAGCTCAAATTGGAGCACTTACATTACTGCGTCCCAACCTGCAGAGGGCCAAGTTGTAAATAGAACAACTCAAGTTGTTAGTATCAAGTTGTTAGGCGTAAGTTGTAAAACATATTGACTGAAAAATGTATGGCCCAACAATACAAATGTGTTGTCTTTTGATGGTCTTTATAGGTACTCTTACTATGATCTGAAAACTGCAACAAACGATTTCAGTGCTGATAATTTGATAGGAAGGGGGAGTTTTGGAGATGTTTACAAAGGCGTTTTAGGGGACGGAACTATTGCTGCTATCAAAGTTCTCGACATGGGTCAAAAGGGAGCTCTTAAGAGCTTTAAGGCAGAATGTGAAGCCCTTAGAAATATTCGCCACAGGAATCGACTCAAGATCATGAGTGCTTGCTCTACTCCAACCTTCAAGGGATTGGTTCTACAGTTCATGCCTAATGGGAGCCTCGAGACGTGGATTCATTCAGAGAATCATCAAAGGCTAAGTCTAAGACAGCGATTAGATATAACTGTAAATGTTGCAGCTGCAATGGAGTACCTCCATCATGGTTAAATCCAGTAGTTCATTCTGATCTCAAGCCGAGTAATATTCTCCTTGATCAGAACATGGTGGCCCAAGTTGGAGACTTTGGACTTGGAAAAATGTTTCACGGAACAGCTACGAATGATCTTATCAGTAGCAGCACTGGATTGAAAGGATCCATCGGCTACATAGCACCAGGTACAAGTTCATAGTTTTTTTTTAAAAAAAAAAATGAATGTTTTTGTAATATTCAACTGATTCATAGGATTAAATCTTTAAACTTACATGTTTCTAACATAGTCCCATGTATGGATTCAGAGTATGGTATTGGAGGGCAAGTTTCAACGAAAGGAGACGTTTACAGTTATGGGATACTTGTACTCGAGATGATGACTGGGAGGAGGCCAACAGAAGAGATGTTCAATGGTGAACTTAATCTTCAGAAATGGGTGAAAGCTGCAGTTCCTGACCGGCTGACAGAGATTCTTGATGATGAACTGTTAGATAAGAAATCTAGCGCCATTCCCTTGGCTTCTGTAACAGAAATTGGTTTGAAGTGTGCCAGCGACAGTCCTGATGATAGACCGGAAATGAACGTGGTCTCTCCAATGATTAAAAGAAGTATCAACATGATCGACTCAGCTTCTGCTTACATCTAGGATTCTATTAATTGCGTGCAACAAAAGATGTTGAGAACTGTTTTATTTCATACTCCCTCCGTCCCGGAATAAATGTCGCACTTTCCATTTTGGCTCGTTCAGGAATAAATGTCAGTGTTTTCAAATATGGAAAGTGACTTAGTGCAATTTTATCATTGTACAAGTAATGTACAAATTAGTAAAGTCAATTGCGACATTTACTATGGGACGGAGGGAGTATATAACATATATGAAGTTTAATGGAACAAGTCAATGATTAGTATGTTGCTTAATCAAATAAAACAATTCAGACTCTTGCTTATTATATACTCTGTTGGCATTGACATTTTCATTAAGCAACAATATTATTTAAGATCATTCCAGGGTCATCGGAAATTCATTCTTCTCCATCACCACAAATACAATGTCAAATATTGAGAAGATAATTCAGTTACCAAACTCATTTCACTATCCAAAAAAATGGCCTGAATTGGTTGGTCTTACAGCAGAGGAAGCAGTGGAGGCAATAAAGGCCGATATTCCAACTCTCCGTATTGAAGTTCGTCATATGAACTCACCTCTGCAGCAGAACTTAGTTTACAGTCGAGTCAGAGTCTTGGTCAACAGCTTCAACCGTGTGGCCATTGTCCCCGAAATCGGTTAAGCCTTTCATAATTTTCTGCCAATTTTCTTGATTGATTCCTTGTTACTTTCAATTTGAATAAATCCTCTGTTTTACTGTCTTTTATGTTGTGTAAAGAGTCAACTACTTGTTCATCTTAATACTAAATCCACGTTTTTCATTTTACTTTATTCTTTGATTATTTCTCTCAGATTAAAGTTCATCATTTATATTATGATTATAATGCTTTTGATCAAGTCAATCTTTGAGGTTATGATTCTAGACAAACCATTAGCTCCGATACCATCCACTCTAAAAGCTTAATCTGTTAGAGAGGGGTTCGTAAAAGCTTAATCCGCTACAAATAATGATTTTCATGAAAAAATTATGATCACGGCCCAGCTAAGAACTCCAGAACTAAAATTCAGTAATCACTTAAAGAACATATAAAACTGAAAGAGGACTTGTGCAATGTTGGGATTGGAGTCAAATCATGAAGGAATTTCGCAGGAGCAGTTTCTGACCATGTGCGCGACCGCGCTGAGGGCCAGAGCGGCCGCGCTGGAGTGTCGAGCAAGGAGCTGGAGTTTCTGGATATTAGCGCGGACGCGCTCGTAGGGAGGGCGGCCGCGCTTGGTACGATTCTGGACTGATTCAGTTTCCTATATTGATCAGATTTCCTCTTGGATTTGGGATTCCTTGTGACAGCAATATTTGGGAAGACTTGTTAAGGAAGAAGAATACTTTCTTAAGTTAGGAATCCTTTTATTGCTAGGATTTGATTTCTTGTATCCTATAAATACATGTGGTAGCCTAGAAACAAATTGGTGCTGTGATTGTAAACATCTGAAAATATTATAGTGAGAATATTTTGGCTTGGTAGCGCCCCCGGACGTAGTTGTCGTTGCAACGAACCGGGTTAACATTCTTGTGTGTTCTTTTGTGTGTGATTTACTTTTCGTGTGTGTTGCATCTTATTTATTCATTCTCAAGGCTTGATCCGTTATTCCGCTACGCAAGAACGTGATTTTCACAACAACTGGTATCAGAGCTTTTGGTTTTGTCGAATCATTGCTTGGGGTATCTTTTGCTATGGATTTCTTGGGAGCTTTGGAGGATGGTAATAAGGTGTTGATCGAAAAATTTGATGGGACGGATTTCAATTTTTGGAAGACGCAGATCGAGGATGTTTTGTGGAACAAGGATTTGTATCTACCATTAAAAGAAAGGCCGGCGGACATAGAGGAAGCAAAATTCGAGATCTTGGATCGGAAAGCGTTAGGGCTTGTTAGGCAAACGTTGACCAAGGATGTCGCGAAGAATGTTTTGGAGGCGAAGACTACCATGGAGATGTTGCAGATGTTGGCGAGCATGTACGAGGCACCATCGGCGGCGAACAAGGCTCATCTGATGAGGAAGCTGTTGAACATAAGGATGGTAGAGGGCATGTCGGCGACAAAGCACATAAGTGAATTCAAATCTACTGCGACCCAACTGTCTTCCGTGGCTGTTACTCTTGATGATGAGGTACTAGCGTTGATTTTACTTTCTTCTTTACCGGAAAGTTGGGATACGGCTGCGATAGCGCTTAACGTTTCAACAGGAAAAGTGAAGTTGAAGTTTGCGGATGTCGTTGATGTGATTCTTGGCGAAGAAATTCGTAGAAAGAGTAAGGCAGGGACATCGGGGCTAGCACTGAATATCGGTGAAAAGGGTAAGAGTGGCAAGAAGGTGATTACTTGTTACGATTGTGGGGAGAAGGGGCACTTTAGGAGAAGTTGTCCGGCGGTCGGGCGGAGCGAAGGAATTGAATGTTCTGAAGAGTTAGCGGATGCATTAATCTTGGAGTGGGAGCAGTTCAACGGCTTCGTGGGTTTTGGATTCGGGCTCGACGTTTCATTCGTGCACTAGTGCAGTAAAGGATGGAGCAAGACATTCCGGGTGATTTTGGGGTTGTTTCGTTTGGGAGACAATAATCCGGTCAAGGTCATTGGAAAGGGGTAGTTCGGGTCAAAGCAACGGATGGGACTGTTTTGCGGCTACGTGACGTGCGACATATTCCGAATTTGAAGAGGAACTTGATTTCCATAAGGCAACTTGATAAGGAGGGTTGTGTGGTGACCTTCGGTTGTGGGACATGGAAGATAAACCGCGGAGCTAGCTTGGTGGCTCGTGGCGGGGTGGAAAATATGTTGTATACCACATGCAACATGAATCGTTGGGGGAAACGAAGGCGAATCCCAATGATGAATGGTGGTGGCCGAGATCGCCATGGTGGGAGAAATTTCACTAAACGGTATGTTGATAGAAAATTGGGTGATGAAGTCGGCCGACGCGGAGCCAATTTGGTCAACATGGGAGCGGGATCTAGAACGGTGATGCGATGGGTTGCAAAGAACACACAAAGGTTCCAAGCTTGTGATTGTGTGGGGCACGTGAATTCGCGCTGCTCAGATCGATAGTTAGCACGCAAGTGAGCGGGGATGTGCAGGGAGGATCATTAGGAATGAAGACTCGGAGCATGGTAGAACCGACAGGTTATGTTGAAGCGTTGCTCGCCCTTCAATTCACTTGGATAACTAGACAAGAGGCCGGGCGCTACCAACGCATTAGCCGGCCACCTAAAACCGAGATTTGTTTGTTTCAAGACGAGGTATCATGGATGGTTTGTCTCCGGGTGGGAGATTGTTGGGATTGGAGTCAAATCATGAAGGAATTTCGCGAGCGGTTTCGACCATGTGCGCGACCGCGCTGAGGGCGAGAGCGGCCGCGGCTGGAGTGTCGAGCAAGGAGGCTGGAGTTTACGGATATTAGCGCGGACGCGCTCGTAGGGAGGGCGGCCGCGCTTGGTACGATTACGGGATCGATTCGCTTTCCTATTTTGATCAGATTTCCTCTTGGATTTGGGATTCCTTGTGACAGCAATATTTGGGAAGACTTGTTAAGGAAGAAGAATACTTTCTTAAGTTAGGAATCCTTTTATTGCTAGGATTTGATTTCTTGTATCCTATAAATACATGTGGTAGCCTAGAAACAAATTGGTGCTGTGATTGTAAACATCTGAAAATATTATAGTGAGAATATTTTGGCTTGGTAGCGCCCCCGGACGTAGTTGTCGTTGCAACGAACCGGGTTAACATTCTTGTGTGTTCTTTTGTGTGTGATTTACTTTTCGTGTGTGTTGCATCTTATTTATTCATTCTCAAGGCTTGATCCGTTATTCCGCTGCGCAAGAACGTGATTTTCACAACATGCAATACAATGGAAGCTTGGATTCAGGCCATGGAGGCTCTCAGCCTATAGATGGAGCATCAACAACACGGTTTTCGGAGTCAACAAAGATCCAAACACACGCTTTCGTTTGATATCCATCGTGAAGACAGAAGACAATTGCAGCAATTCAAAGACAAGATTTGGATTCTCTGAGCTTATAATCTTCATAGCTTCTTCTCCTGTAATTCCTACCAATTGTGGCCAACTCTTGGAAGTTGACGATTCATCGTCGTCTTCGAAATCTGGATACCCCAAAAGCTTGTGTAGGGGAAGTTGATCTTTCTTCTCCTCTTCCATGACCTTTTTTAAAAAAGATTGATCAGATGCAATGAGAAATACCCAAAAGAACTAGTATTATCCTGTATTAGTTTTCATAGAGAAGGTAGAGAGTTCAAATTCCGTTAAAAATATGTGTTAGCCTATTTATAATTATAAGCCAATTGAGATGTAGCCTAATTAACATTTTATCTGTCATTAAAAAAAATAAAAATCCTTTCTTTATAAAAAAGAAATGAGAAATCATTGCTTTGCTTTAAAGCAAGAAAAGAGTTGACTGTCTATGGAAACTTCCTTTTTTTTTTTTTTTTTTAAATTTCAACATTTTAATTTACTGTTGTGAATATGGCCCTCCACACCCAAGCAAACTTACAAGAATAATAATCGCACACAAACCAAGCACAAGAAATCAATGAAAAACAGAAAAGAACACAAGAAATTGTTAACCCAGTTCACCAAATTGATTGGCTACGTCTGGGGGCACTACCAAGCCAGGATCTTGCACTATGAATGTAAAATATGTGTTACAATGAATAAAGGGGCGGAACATTGCTTTTATATGCAAAGGAAATAAACTAACCAAACCCTAGCTTAGCCCAAAAACCCATAGGCCCGTAAACAGAACCTTCCTCGGCCGGCCTTGAGGCGCGCGCCTCAAGGTTCCCCAAGCGGCCGCCTGGAATTTCCCCAAAACACGCCTGTCCCTCGGAGCTTGAGGCGTCCGCCTCGATCATGGCCTTGCGCCCGCCTCAGACAAACGCTGCCAACGTCAAAACAACGGTACGCGAGGCGCCCGCCTCATCCAGGTGCTACCGAAAAACCGCCAAGGTTGGTCCTCTATCCCAACAATCTCCCACCTAGAGATCAACCGCATATACGAGCCCCGTATCCGTTCTTCAACTCATCCTTGGTGTCCTCCTAGTGCTCACCTCGATCATGGTAGTGCCATCCTCCTCTCTCATTCTTCAAGCCCAATTGAAGCTTTGCACAGCTTCAACTTCTCAAGGTTCACAACCTTTATCAACATGTCAGCCGGATTCTCCGATCCCAATATCTTCTCAAGCCACAAAGTCTTCTTCTCCAAGAGATGCCTGATGTAGTGAAACCTCAGTTCAATGTGCTTCGTCCTCGAATGAAATGCCGGATTCTTTGCCAAGTGAATTGCGCTCACCGTCATCCTTGTAGAGAATATTACCACTTCGCGTCTTCCCAAGTTCACCCAAGAAGTTCGCAAGCCAAACCATCTCTTTACTTGCTTCACGTCACGCCACATATTCTGCGCTGCGGTCGGCTGAGCCACGATCTTTTGTAACTTAGAAGCCCGGGAGATTCTTTGTACCACCCAATGTAAACACGTAACCCGTAGTACTTCTCCTCTTATCAAGATCACTTGATGCCAAGTCCGCATCAACATAACCCGCTAACACCACTTCCTTGCTCGAAAAACAGAGCCTTACCGGCGGTACCCTTCAAGTAACGTAGGATCCACTTAACCGCTTCCCAATGTTGCTTTCTGGATTGTCCATGAACCGGTGACAACTCCCACCGCATGTGCAATGTCCGGCCTTGTACACACCATTGCATACATGAGACTCCCCACAGTGAAGCATATGGAGTTCTCTCCATCTTGTCACGCTCTTCCTTGTCCCTAGGCGAGTCTTTCTCGGATAACTTGAAATGCAAACCCAATGGTGTCCCCGTTGGTTTTGCCCCTTCCATACAAAATCTTGCCAAGACTTTCTCAACATATTCTCGCTTGCGAAAGAACCAATCTACCCGACTCCCTATTCCGGTCAATCCGCATGCCTAAGATTTTCCTTGCCTCTCCCAAATCCTTCATCTCGAACCGTTCGACAACCGAGTCTTCAACCTGTTTACCTCTCTCTTGCTAGAGCCCGCTATTAACATGTCGTCCACATATAACAAAGAAGATAATATACCCATTGTCCGTGTTCTTGAAGTAGCAACAATGATCCGCCTCACATCTCGATAAAATCAATGTCGTGCATGAATCCGTCAAACTTCCTGTACCATCGCCTAGGAGCTTGTTTAAGGCCATACAAGCTCTTGGTTAATCTCGCAAACTAGCTCCTCATTACCCTTAGACAAGTAACCCTCTGGTTGTGCCATGTAGATCTCCTCCTCCAAATCCCCATGAAGAAAGGCGGTCTTCACATCCATCCGTTCTAGCAAAGAAGTCATCCGCCACTACTATCCCCGGAACCATTCGATAGTGGTCATCTTCACAACCGGAGTGAACACTTCGGTGTAGTCAATACCATACTTCTGCTGAAACCCTTTAACAACCAGTCTTGCCTTGTAACGCTTGCTACCGTCTGCTTCCTCCTTGATCCCGTAAACCCATTTGTTATGCGGCGCCTTCTTCCCCTTAGGTAGTTTAGTCAACTCCCAAGTTTTATTTGCCTTCAATGAGACCATCTCATCATCCATCGCAGCCTTTCCACTTATTACAAAGCACACTACGAATCGCCTCCGCATAACATTCCGGTTCCCCATTATCGTCAACAACAAATAATAATTCGAAGGAGTATACATCGGGTGATCCACGCAATCTGCTGGATCTACGCAAATGAATTTCCGGTTCGGAGTACGTGGTTCATCTTCGGTGACCTCCCCGACTACGGTCAACATGAACTGTCCTGCTCCCACCCGAGTTAGGAACCTCCACCTCAACAATATCCGGTTCTGAACTAGTATCATCAGATGCCCCCTTTCTGTCCTTGTACAAAACCTGTTCATTGAATACCACATCTCGACTACGAATAACCTTATTTGCAGCAGACGGAGTTTCAAATCTCTCAGTAAGATAATCCAATAGCTCCTTGGTGGTTGTCGCCTTCCTGGTAGTCTTCGCGATCCACTTTGACAAAGTAGATCTAACCACCCCTAAAGCCTTCCGATCCATGAGTTCCCATTCTTCCTGATCTTCATCTTCCGGTTTGACACCCTTCAGAGGCTTGTAGAGATCTTTGTTGTACAAAAGATCCTTAATCTGCATCCTCCAATATCCGTAGTCAGACCCATCGAATTTCTCCACCGCCTGTTTGTCCTTGCCCATTCTTGATTGCTTGAAACAACTCCCTTGATCCTAAACCAAGAGCTCTGATACCAGTTGTTGTGAATATGGCCCTCCACACCCAAGCAAACTTACAAGAATAATAATCGCACACAAACCAAGCACAAGAAATCAATGAAAAACAGAAAAGAACACAAGAAATTGTTAACCCAGTTCACCAAATTGATTGGCTACGTCTGGGGGCACTACCAAGCCAGGATCTTGCACTATGAATGTAAAATATGTGTTACAATGAATAAAGGGGCGGAACATTGCTTTTATATGCAAAGGAAATAAACTAACCAAACCCTAGCTTAGCCCAAAAACCCATAGGCCCGTAAACAGAACCTTCCTCGGCCGGCCTTGAGGCGCGCGCCTCAAGGTTCCCCAAGCGGCCGCCTGGAATTTCCCCAAAACACGCCTGTCCCTCGGAGCTTGAGGCGTCCGCCTCGATCATGGCCTTGCGCCCGCCTCAGACAAACGCTGCCAACGTCAAAACAACGGTACGCGAGGCGCCCGCCTCATCCAGGTGCTACCAAAAAACCGCCAAGGTTGGTCCTCTATCCCAACATTTACAACATGGAGGCATCTTGATCCGGTCTTACAACAAGAAGGTGGGAATCTTAATTAATTATGTTTATTTAATTAATCAGTGTATGGTTTTAGAGTTGGTCTTATGAAAAACGCATTTTTTCTGGCACTTAGAAAAAACGTGTTTTGTGTTTTCCCGTTTGTGCCAGTTCCAGTTTAACAAAGTGCCAGTATGACAAAGTGCCAATGCATGTGTAACAAAGTGCCAGTGAAAAAAGTGCCAGTACCAGTTTAACAAAGTGCCAGTGTAAACTGACACTGACACTTTGTTAAACTGACACTGACACTTTTTACACGGGCGCTTATATATACATGAACTGGAACTCTGTTACACTAACACTGGCACTCTGTTACACTAACACTGGCACTTTGTTACACTAACATTTTCGCTGGCTCTCAAAAACACAAGCACTGGCATTCAAAAACACATGCACTGACATTCAAAAACACATGCACTGGCACTCAAAAACACATACACTGGCACTCAAAAACACTGGTAATCATTTTTGCTGGCTCTTAAAAACACAAGCACTGGCACTCAAAACACATGAACTGGCACTCAAAAACACATACACTGGCATTAGTTTACACTAACACTGGCACATCAAATTCCTAACACTGGCACATCAAATCCCCACAACAAATTCCCAAACTGGATCCTAGAAAACATCGCTTGAATAAATCCATGGTTAATTGCTTGCAGGTAGACGGAATCACCTGAAGCACAGCACTGCGTTTGGAACGAGACATGCGTCCACCATGTTCAGTGGCATTATGTCTCTACGCGTAGTAGAAAAAAGTCGTAAGTGGGAATACAGAGGTGATGCGCATAAACAAAACTGAAGGATGAATAGGAAAGTCTGTCCTAGCATCCCAAAATTAGATAACAATACTCCTATACTAGGGAATTCGAATTTCAATCAGATATGGAAATTGTTAAATTGATTGATAAAATTAGGGTTCCTGTTTCATTGTGATTGAGAGAGATTGGATTGGTGAGGAAGACGATTCTAATTGGAGAGATTGGAGAGAGAGAGAGATGGGCCTTTGGGTCGAGAGAGGTCGGGAGAAGACGATTGAAAAAACCCGTTTTTTCAATTGTTTAGAAAAAACGCGTTTTTTACAAGTTTTTGGCATGATTTTAAATTTTGGCTAGCGTAATAGTTTTGGACTTGGTTACATAAGTTTCTATTTTTTTTCTCAAAATATTCTCTTTTAAAAAGTATATCTCAAAATAACTCTTTCAAACTATTGACCAAGATGACTCATTTTTTGAAACTCGCTATACGGTTTAACGAGCTTATAATTTATCCGTTTAAACCCGCTACACGCTATAGCGAGATTAAATTTGCTTAATTTTATTTTAATATTTATGATATTATAAAAAAAAAACTAAAATTTAAACTAAATACTTGAAGTGAAGTGAAGTAGCAACTTCAATTTCAGCCCCACAAACAAACCCCCATACACACACACACCACAAAACTATTTTTCCGTATAACTTTAAATTACAAAATAAAAATATAAAAGTTATGTCTTAATTAATAAAGAAAACTATAAGGAAATATTATTTTTTTCATCTCAAATAAATAATTTAAAATGTACTTTTGTAAAAAAATCATTTTCTTCATTTCAAAAATGAATATTACTTTCGACTCAAAATGAATAACCAAAAAATAATACTATTTTTTTGTCAAAAAATGAACATTACTTCTTTTATCCCAATGAATATTTAAAAAAATAATACTACTTCATTCACCTCTAAAATTAATGTTTTAGTATCTTCGTCTGAAAATATGACATTAAGATGACATTAATTTTTGAGACAAATGAAGTAGTATTATTTTCTAAAATATTCATTGGAACGAAGGAAGGAAGTACTATTTTATTTAAACGAATTAGTATTCTTTAAAAAAATATTTCCTTCATTTCAAAAATAAATATTACTTTCGTATCAAATTAAATACTACTTTCTATATCCAAAAATAAATGAACATTATTTATAAACGAAATAAAAGTGATGGCCTAGACTCGATGTCTAAAACCCAACGTTTTCATCATTACAAATGTACGATTAATGAATGGGTCGACCCAGCTGCTACAATTCTATCGGCCCAAAGGTATAGATCAGTCAAATTAGCTTATTGTCCGACATTTATTGTTTCGACCTAGATTCGTGCGACATACGATCTCGTACTTTAACAATATCCGCTTAGCCAAGGCGCGAAGTTAGGTCGATCTCGACCAAACAAACACGTGCGTCTATCCACGACTCTATTCATAACCGTCTTCTACAATCACGGATAACGTTACGCGAGCATTATATACGTGATCCAAGGGATTCATAATGATCATATGGCACCATTATATATACCATATTATGTACAACGTAAAAAGTTAATGTCATCTTCGCTATTTGAGATTTAAGTCGTTTAATACAGTTCATTAGAAATTTAACACTTTATCTCATTATCACGCTGCATGGTATTAACCGGAGACAATTTCGGCTAGTCGTTTGTTCGTGGTTTCAGATCACAGTAGTTGGAATACAACCTATTTCTGGAATAAGGCTGATCCGGATAGTTTCCTACGCATCAGTTTCTTTCGTCTCAATGAACATTTTAAAGAAAATAATTTTTTGGGATGAATGAAGCAATGTTCATTTTTTTTTTTGGGGACAAAAAATGTAGTATTATTTTTTTGGTTATTCATTTTGAGTAGAAAGTAATATTCATTTTTTGAAATAAAGGAAATAATTTTTTTTATAGAAGTACATTTTTAAAGTATTTATTTGAGACAGAAAAAAAATATTTTCTTTTAGTTTCTTTATTAAGACAAAATTTTTGTATTGTTATTTTGCAATTTAAAGTGAGTCGGAGAAGTAGTATTATGGGGTGAGGGGGGGGGTGTTGTGCATGGGGGGGGGGGGGGTCGAAACAAGCCTAATGTGAATTTTGAACTCGCTACTTCAAGTTTCAATTAGCGAGTTTAAATTTTAGTTTTTAGTTTTTTTTTTAATATCATAAATTTTAAAATAAAATTAAGTAAATCTAAAATTATAAACTCGCTAATAATTTGAAACCGTGTAGCGAGTTTAAACGGAAAAAATTATAAACTCGCTAAATCGTGAAGCAAGTTTCAAAAAATTGTTCACTTTGATCAATAATTTGGAAGGGTTGTTATTTTGTGATATATTTTTAAAAGAGAATATTTTGAGAAAAAAATCTATAAGTTTTTATACGCGCGTATGGAAATTAATAAATTAAGTTCATGGTAAATCCATGATTAAGCAATGGGATGTACATTGTTGCCGATGAATTTTTGGCT
Organism: Adenophora triphylla var. japonica; assembly: GCA_022495995.1. NCBI lineage: Eukaryota > Viridiplantae > Streptophyta > Magnoliopsida > Asterales > Campanulaceae > Adenophora > Adenophora triphylla. Next base: position 242,700 of record JAFEMH010003456.1, on the reverse strand, counting down.
AAATGACATCAACTTATTAACGGTATAATTGACATCTCATTGACAAAATGATGATTTAATAATTAAAAAAAAACAACAAATACGAATACGAGAAAAAAATAAGGTTAGTAACTAATAGGAAAAAGGGCTATAAGTCAGGGACTTTTTTTAGCACTTTACTCGCACACAAGTAACGTTTTGAACCAAGAAAGGACCTTAGATCATGTCCAGTCCAATAAGGGGTTGAGAGGGAGTTGAATGGGGGCTCAACTAGTTGAGTGTGTGCAATAAGGGATTGAGAGGGGGGTGGTTGAAGGGGAGGGGTTGAATGTTTCCAGTCCGGTTGAAGAAAAAAATGGGGGATCCGTTTCGCCACGCGTCAGCCTCCGATTGGATCGAGCTAAGTTTATTGTAACTTTTCTTATTTTTATTAAAATTAAAATATTCTCGTATTTATTTAATTCCTTCGAAAAAAATTAATTAAGTGTGAATTAAAAAAAATTAAAAAATCTCAAATTTATAAATAAAAATATTAATAATTTATTTTTTAATAATAAATTATTATTATTTTTATTATTTTTTTAATTATAAAATTAAATATTGTAAATAAAATAAAAAGTGATGGGGTATAGAATGATGAGTTGGGAGAAGTTGAATTTTAAACTAAACTAGCTTATTGTGGGGGGTGTAGTTGAGAAAGTAGTTGAATGATTAAGTGGACGGAGAAAGAAGATAAGGTGTCGTAATATTAGGATAGTTGAATGCTTTTTGATAGTTGGCTTATTGGACATGGTCTTATATCTGACAAACCATTTTCCGGATCAATTCCTCAATTCAATAATTCCTTTTTATAGGTGTGTTTAAGTTGTTCTTACTCTTTTTTTTATTTTATTTTTTTTCCACTACTCACACACACACATGCACACACACAAAAGCGCATAAGAGATAAATTTTAGGGAGAGGAAGTCTTTCCTCTAACTTTTGGGGATCAAACCCATGACCTGGGCTCAAATCAGCAGGCCAAATTCCCGTGTACAAGTTGTTCTTACTCTTATTTAATGTTCATCCGGGCAGTCTCCCAACATTAATAGACGGTATGAAAGCTGTTAATTCAAGAAGGCCCGTTAGGTGTTTGATTAAATGTCTGACAGAAAATATCAAAAAGTAAGCAAGAAAAATTTTCATCTGAGTGATTTGAATTTTAGCTTAATCCATTTTTTATTTATTACTTGAGGACTTCATTTTAAAATTGCCAGATCACCCCCAATTTCTTTTCATCAGTTATGTAGATCTCTGCATTTTTTTGTTGAATTTCTTTCCACATTGTATTGTTTACGTAAAATCCTTATCTCAGAAACTTGAATTTGTGTGTACTTTGTGCTCTCTGTGTTTGTTTATTGAATTTCTTCACTGTTTTACTTCTTCCCCAAATACCAATCATCTAAAATCTTGAATTTGTGTGATTTGAGCGGAGAATGAGGAGGGTTGACTGCAAAAATTGCTCTAAATACTTACTCGGGGCGGATTTGGGGTTAGGGTTTAAGGGAGGGAAAGTATGAATTGGGGATTTTTTTTATGGAGTATTCGGGGTGGTGATGATTTGGGGGTGATTGATAGTGGTGGTGGTGCCGGTGGTAGGGCTATTTGGTACTTGTGCAGATATTTGGTGGCTAATGCATGTTTCGGTCTTCCATATTTATAGAGAAGGTGACAAAGTAGTTGATGCCTTAGCAAATGTGGCTGCAGATTTAAATCTTTCTAGGGAATGTCATGGGTGCTTAAAAATTGATAAAGCTAGGATCCCAAATGTGCTTTTGATGGCTGCTAGTAAGACTACCCACAATGGGTAGATGAAATGGGAGATGAAATCCCATTTCATTTACCCATTTCCTTGCAATGGTGGTCGGCTGCTGGTTGAATGGATTAACGGGATGAAAACTTTCATCCCGTATGAAACCTTTTTTTTTTTTAAATGGACACGTGTCGGCTTGGCATTGGAGGGGTACTAGGCGCGTGTGACTCACGCTCCAGATAGGCGCGTGACACGCAGCCTTTTTTTTTTTTTTTTTTTTATTTTTCGAATTTGCCACGTGTTGGCTTGGTATTGGTCCGTACTTTATTATTTTTTTCACCCAATTATTTAAACTCAATTATCTCATAATAAATGATTTAAAAATAAAAAAAAAAATTCACCAAGATTCATCATTTTTTTCCCTACAAATTGATATAAGTTTCATTTGATTTGGACACAAAAAAAAAACACTTAGTTTTCAATTTGGGCTGAATTATTACCTAGTAAATTGATTATTTTTTTAATTTTTTTTTTCACCAAAATTCATCATTTTTTTTTCCTACAAATCGATATAAGTTTCATTTGATTTGGATACAAAAAAAAACACTTAGTTTTCAATTTGGGCTGAATTATTACCTAGTAAATTGATTATTTTTTTAATTTTTGTTTTCACCAAAATTCATCATTTTTTTTCCCTACAAATCGATATAAGTTTCATTTGATTTGGACACAAAAAAAAACACTTAATTTTCAATTTGGGCTGAATTATTACCTAGTAAATTAATTATTTTTTTAATTTTTTTTCACCAAAATTCATCATTTTTTTTTCCCTACAAATCGATATAAGTTTCATTTGATTTGGACACAAAAAAATAAAGAATATAAATAAAATAAAATAAAAGTAGTGGGGTATAGAATGATGAGTTGGAGGGAGTTGAAATTTAATTTAAGTTAGCCATTGGAGTGGGGGTAAATGAAATGGGTAGATGAAATATTAGGTGGATGAGAAAAAGTGTAAAAAGTGTTAGATGAAATGGAAGAGTGGGATGAAACCATTGTGGGTAGTCTAATATGGATAGCTTAGTTATCGCCCCTCCCTCTTTGTACTGGGCCGTTCCAGATGGAATAGGATCCTCCCCCTTTTTTATTGTTTTGCTCATCTACTGTATTTCGGTTTTCTTCTGATGGTTGAGGTTGTCATATCTTTTACCATGTTTGTTATTTTTTTTATAATTAATAAAATCTAGGTAATACCGTTTTCTTTCAAAAAAAAAAAAAAGTGGGCGGTGGGGATTGACTGTGGTGGATGTGGATGGGTAAAAGATGGATCTAATCGAGTCGTTATAATTTGGTCAAATTTCATTATATGATTTGTTAAATATTGGTGTTAGTTTTTATAACATTTTTGTCAATGAAGGTAGTATCATTTAACTTTTGGGGTGAAATGGAAGTCAAAGTCATATTTTTGCCAACCAATTTAAAGTTGATTCACAGTTAAGAAACATATACTAGTGCATGGTCAATTTTGATGGCAAAGAAAATCAAGGATACGCCAAACAATTACAAGGCATTGTAGTACAGTTCAAGTCAAATATTAGAAGCCAATAGGATTGGATTATGATAAAAGAGTAGCATTAGAGAAAGGTTACTTTAGTCCAAAAGTAACTATGAGCTTATGAGTAGCTAGAGAAGGTCAGAGATATGGGGATTTGGGGCACTTGAATTGCATGCAAGTCATGCCGAAGTAGACGGTTGAGATGCGACGAGGAGCGATCAAACAGATGAAAAATGACGAGCTGAGCGAAAAGACGAAAATGTCATTAATGAAGGGCAAAAATGAGAGCCGTCGAGATGGAAATGTCGGCCCCACCGGACTGCTGAGGCCCCGGATCCGAGATATGGATAGATTTTCATAGCCATGTAGGAGGGGGTGGGGGACACATACTAAGACTTTAGTGGGTGGTCAATGGTCAACACATGCATGAAGGAGTAGAAAAAAATGCACTAAACATTGTTTGTCACTCACTTGTTCTTGGAACTTCACTGAAAAGTCAACCAGTCTTTCTCTTAAGCCTAAAGTATTGCTTACGCTTCTCAGTTTGTTCAAAATCAGAACTATATATCAGTCTGTCCAAAACACTTTCAATCAAGAAAGCATAGTATACTAAACAGTTCAATGAAAATCTCAGCAGCCTTCACCTTTCTTGTTCTGGTGTTCTTCTTATTCCATTCTCTAGCTTTCGTTGTTCGGGCCCGTCTCGATAGCTCCACAGACCAACAAGCTCTTCTACTTTTCAAGTTCAATATAACCAATGACCCAAACGGGGTTCTAACAACGTGGACCCCTAACACATCTATGTGCACCCATTGGTATGGAGTCATTTGCAATCCCAACAAGACTCGAGTCACTAGTCTCTCTCTCACAAACCTCAATCTCTTCGGAACAATCACTCCCCACATTGCTAATCTTTCTTTCCTTCGCGTTCTTGACTTGGAAAGCAACAATATTTATGGAAACATCCCTATTGATATTGGCCGCCTTTTTCGTCTAAGGACACTAAAATTGGCTTCAAATGCTCTGCATGGGCTAATTCCTTTTTCCCTTGGTGATTGCTTAAGGCTTCAGGTTATTGATCTTTCAGGGAACAAGCTTGAAGGAGCTATCCCAGCAGAACTAGGCAACATGATTATGCTTCAAGATTTGAGTTTTTCAAAGAATAATCTCACGGGCGTTATTCCTACTTCTTTCGGTAACCTTTCTTCCCTTAACAATCTCCTTCTCAAGTCTAATTATCTACATGGCTCAATTCCTCCGGAATTAGGCCGTCTTCACCTCCTTCTGCAGCTCAACTTAGGAGACAACAACTTTTCCGGTGAGATTCCAAACTCACTCTTCAATCTTTCTTCTCTTATTGAATTGGGATTAGCAAAGAATAGTCTTTCTGGTCAACTTCCATCCAGTTTGTTTACTGCATTTCCTAATCTAACGACCCTCTTCGTGGGAGGAAATTTGTTCCACGGACACATCCCCATTTCTCTTTCCAATGCTACCACACTTGAACGTCTAGATTTCTCGCTTAACCAATTAACAGGACACGTTCCTCTGTTGTGGAATCTTCAAAACATACAGATTCTGAATCTCGAGTTTAATCAATTAACAAGTGAAGGCGATCGTGGGCTAGACTTCATTACATCTCTGTCTAACTCTTCATTTCTTAAAGTATTTTCCTTAGCTACTAATCAATTCACTGGTAAAATTCCTTCCTCAATAGGCAACCTATCTAGTCAACTCTCATTGCTGGTCCTGACAGAAAATAATTTCGAAGGAAACATACCGGCAGAGATTGGGAACTTGGGGAGTCTGATTCTGTTGTCTTTAGAAGTCAATTCCTTAACTGGAACAATTCCTTCTACCATTGGAAACCTTCAAAATCTACAATCTTTGCTCCTCGATTTGAACCACTTATCGGGTCCCATACCAGATTTTCTTTCAAACCTCACGCAGTTGTATGATCTCAGGTTGTATTCCAACAATCTTACCGGTTCAATTCCTCCTAGTTTATCGAGCTGTCAACATCTTCAAACTCTTGATTTGTCGATGAATGGCCTCAGTGGGAAGATACCCAAAGATATTTTTACCTTCCCAAGTCTCGGAACAATGGTGAACCTTTCATGGAACTCTCTAAGTGGTCCTTTGCCTTACGAAGTTGGAAAGTTAAAGATGGTGCAAGGTCTAGATGTCTCTGGGAACAAACTTACAGGGGAAATTCCATCATCCATTGGTGAATGTTCCAATTTGATGTTCCTTGATATGTCTAGAAACTCATTTAGAGGACACATTCCTAGTTCATTGTCAAGTTTAAAAGGAATAGAGTATATTGATCTTTCATCAAATAATTTCTCCGGTAAGATTCCTTCACTCGGGACTCTTCAGTATCTCAAGTTCTTGAACCTCTCCGGTAATAATTTTCATGGAGAGGTTCCAAAACAAGGAATCTTTCTCAACACAAGTGGGGTTTTTTTGACGGGAAACTCTGAGCTTTGTGGAGGAACACCAGATTTAGAGCTACCCAAATGCACTTTTGTCAAAGGCCACGCTCATAAATCGAAAAGATTTCTTATTGCAGGAGTTTCTGCCTCGGCTGCTATCGTCATGTCCATTTTGTTGGCAATCCTTGTTTTAAGGAGGAAACGACGGAAAAGTGGAACTGATGCAGATGTAATTTCATTTGATGGACCACATAGGTTGTATTCCTACTATGATTTGAAATCTGCAACAAATGATTTCAATCCCGGGAATTTGATTGGAAGTGGGAGCTTTGGATTGGTTTACTTGGGCAGTTTACGAGATGGCTCATTAGCAGCAATCAAAGTATTTGACATGAACCAAAGGGGAGCTTCCAAAAGCTTTATTACCGAATGTGAAGCCCTTAGAAACATTCGTCATAGAAACCTTGTTAAGATCATGAGTGCTTGTTCAAATCCAAGTTTCAAGGCATTGGTTCTTCAGTTCATGCCAAATGGAAGATTGGAAAGTTGGCTTCATCAGAACAGAGAAAATCGCGATCAGAGGAAGCTAAGTCTGAAACAGATGTTGGAAATAGCTTCAGATGTTGCATCTGCATTGGAGTACCTCCACCATGGTTGTCTGAATCCAATAATTCACTGCGATCTGAAACCGAGTAATGTTCTTCTTGATCAGAACATGGTGGCTCGTGTTGGAGACTTTGGACTTGCAAGAATGTTTCACGAGACAGATTCTGATGGCCTCGTTAGTAGCACCATTGAACTGAAAGGATCAATTGGCTACATTGCACCAGGTAAAACTTCATACTCTGTATTGTTGTTGTATTCCCATGGTTGATAGGACTAAATCTTTAAAATATACTTAAATACACACATATATACTTTTAAAGTGTACCAAATTAGTACTCCCTCTGTCCCAATTTGAATGTCATTCATTTTGGGACAAAACTTTTGTCAAAATGGACATTCATTTTGAGACGAAGGGAGTACTAAATCTTGATCATGTTTCAAAAAATTACTGGCTCCGCCACTGACACACACACACACACACACACATATGGCTGTTGACTTAGTTTATTCTGGATTTAGAATATGGTTTTGGAGGGCAAGTTTCAACGAAAGGAGACGTTTACAGTTATGGGATACTTGTACTGGAGATGTTGACAGGGAAGAGACCAACGGAAGAGATGTTCAGTGGAGAGCTTAATCTTCAGAAATGGGTGAAAGCAGCAGTTCCTGACCGTCTGACAGAGATTCTGAATGAAGAATTGCTGGAAAAAACGTCAAAGTTGGAATATGTAATGGAAATTGCACTGATGTGTGCAAGTGAGGCTCCTGAAGACAGACCGGAAATGAAAGTGGTGTCTCCGATGATTAAAAGAGCAATGAGCTTGATCCTTACTGACGCAGCTTAAATCTGAGAAATTGTTTTCTGGATTTGATATTGTTACATAAGAAGATGATATAGAGGCTAGGAAGGGATATGCAAGTCCATGAATAAGAAATCCAACTTATTGATCTTTCAAAATGAGTGTCATATTTCTTCAACATTGACTCATTTAATTACTCCTTTTGTCCAACACAATGATCATTCCAGTTTCTTATTTCCACTTTTTTAGCCGTTATTACGAATGAATTTTAGCAATAATTTTGAATTGATTTAATTATCATAATGAAAATCTAAAACTTGTTAATAATATTGTTGATGTTGTATCAATAACAAGTTTTAGATTTTCATTTGTATTAATAAGTCATTCTAAAATTACTTTTCAAAGTTTCTACGTAGAAACAACAAAAAAGGTGAGAAGATCAAGGAGGAGGAAGTATAAAATTTAATTTTGTACTGTATGTTCAAAGTGAGGCTTGGTCTAGCATGAATCTTGCTTCGTTATTGTTTGTCTCTCTTTGTAGTGTAGGGACAACACTGCAGAAACAAAAGCATCTTATAAATCATTAATACTAGTATATGATTTTATAAATATTTATACTAAATCATTTATAAACAATAAGCTGCTGTGGTGTAGTGGTTATCACGTTTGCTTTACACGCAAAAGGTCCCCAGTTCGATCCTGGGCAGTAGCAGGATATTATTTTATTTATAGTTTTTTTCTTAATTTTCTTCTTCGAAACCATATTTTATGCCTTGCACATACCTGTTGCTTAAATGTTGAAAAAGAAAATCATTTTATAACATGTTTTCTTGATTGTGTTTCGAAAATAAAATAGAATCACAAACTGTAAATATTAATGTTAATGTTTTCTTGAGACAATCAGTGTTTTGATTAGTGTCACTTACAAATTCAAATTCAACTTCTTTTTTTTTTCTTTTTTCTTTTTTTCCTTTACTTCTTTTGGATTCAGCCATGGCAGCACAGCAAGTTAACTTTCCTGTCCCATCTGCTGCAAACTTTGATCCAGTGGCTAGGGCCGACAACGGGAGCTGTGTCTTTCTGTTTTAAGCTACTTTAGTCGTGCAATGTAAGCGTGACAGTAGCGCAACGTGATTCTGCAACAATAGTGGTGCCATTCGATCTGTTTCTTCTCTTGGATTATTAAAAAATACACACAAGAGAAAATATTTTAATAAAAAGTTAGTGAGGTGATTAAACTAATCAGCGTACTATATTGTGTTTAATTGATATAATTAATCTTCCAAGTCAAGTAAAGTCAAATTCTTTGTAAAGATTGCAGTCACAACTTGATTATGAAATCACAAGTGTTGTTAGTGGATTTGGTTTATATGCGCTAATATTCTGTAGTACTATTATTTAGCAGAGAAATTAAAATAAAGCAAAGGGATAATGCAGACCACAGGACAATTTTCTTACTAGTGGCACTTCAACTTCAAGATTCCACTTCCTAGCTTAATTTAATAAAATGGGTATCTAAAAAATATAGAAAACAGAGGTAGCTTCTATATAATACTCTATCCCTCCGTCCTATAATAATTTCGTAGTTGACTTGTCAAATTTTGTTACATGCTAAAACTCAGGATCTGACTGAATTAGGATTTAATTCTGATATAGAAGGTTGAAGTTGACTGCTGTGATGCTCGAACTTTTCCATTTTATTAAATTACTCCAGTCCAAAACATAGGATATGGGTGTGGCTATTTTAAACTAAATTTGGTGTAAAATCTTAAAATTTTGGAGAATCTGACACTTAAATTCGTACCCGTATCGAACATTGAATTTGTCAAACTTGAGCAATATGAGTTAGAAAATATCTTGGGTAGATGGAAGTCAATTAGTCAAATAGTTTCAGCAAATTTGTTAACAAAATAGAGAAAATGGTTTCCATGTCAAAAAGAGCTACCCCTTACCCCACATACTAAATAAATACTTAAAGAGCAGCCACTGATTCAGTTAAGTCCAAAGTTTGTTACGGAAAACATAGTCAAACACTCATGAATCCTGGCTGCCTAACGTGGGACTTGCATTCAGTGTCGTTTGAATTGTATAGCAGCAGTTTGACATTTGACGACTGAAATAATTTGAGCAAAGGACCCTAAGGCCCTCTTTTCAAATCAATATCTCATTTTAACGCATTTGAGATTAAAATCACAAATAAATCCAAGGGCCCAAAAAGAGATAACGGAGCTAACACCGATGAAACGGCTGTTAATTACCTAAAATCTCTTCGTGATTTCTGGTAATGAAATCGTAATCCAAACATCAATTCCGGCCAAAATCAAACACAATTCCACAGGAGTGAGGTCATCGGCGAATAGATTGAAGATCACCTCTGATAACCTCCGTTTGCGTTATTCCGATTTCGAAAGGTATGTTTTAATTTTTTTTTTTTAATTGGAATTCGTTTTTGACAGTGTTCATCAATTGATAGAAGATGTTGTTGCTGAATTAGGGTATAAATTTTTTTTAACAAATTTTTGAATAAAAAATTATTTCATTCCCCTTTCAAACATAAATTGAATTTTGACCTTGTTTATCAAATGTGAGAAAGGGACTTTATCAAGTCTTATAGACAGTGTTATAGGTCCTGGCATTGTGTGAAAAAAGTTGTTTCGAGACACTTGAATGGTCCGATAGCAAATGGTATCGGACCTTTCAAAGGCATTTTGATTGTGTTTGTTGATGTCTTATGTGATGTCGTAATGTGTCTTATAACAATTGCTATAGGATCTGATCTAGTGTTTATATGATTCTGAGTTTACATGTTTCATTTAGTTTTTGATTATTTATGTGGCAGAGGACCTGTTTCAGGTCCTATACCATTTGCTATAGGACATGTTATAGTGTGCATTTCATTGTTTGATTAGGAGATAATTTGATTCAGTTTGATTGTTTGATTATGTGGTATATGACTTGTAATAGGTCCTATACCCCTTATTAAAGGATTTGTTGAAGAGTTCATATGATTTTGAGGCAAATTTCTTCATTATATTTTTTATTATTAATGTGACAGAGGACCTGTTCCAGGTCCTATAACACTTGCTATAGGACCTGCTCTATTTTGCTTTTTGATTTGAATTTGTCTTGATCCAGTAACAATTGTTATATAAAATCATGTATACATGAATTGTCCTTTAACATGTTTCATTTTGTTTCCAATTATTTATGTTGCATAGGACCTGTTCCAGGTCCTACAACCTTTGCTATAGGACCTGTTATAGTGTGAATTTGTTTGGAGATGATTTGATTCAGTTTGATTGTTTGATGATGTGGTATATGACTTGTAATATGTCCTATACACCTTGCTAAATGATCTGTTGTAGTGTGCATATGATTTTGAGGCAAATTCCTTGATTATATTTTTTATTATTACTATGACAGAGGACCTGTTAAAGGTCCTATAACCTTTGCTATAGGACCTGCTCTATTTTGCTTTTTGATTTGGATGTGCCTTGATCCAGTAACATTTGTTATATAAAATGATTTATATATGAATTGTTCTTGTTTGTGGCTTATGTTTTATTTTTTGTTTTTGTATGAAAAGGTGGAAAACAACGATGTCTGCAGATAAGAGAATGACACGTATGCAGACAGGAAAATCAAGTGAAGATGAAACAGGTAAATCAGCAGATGTTACATTTGTCTCAAGATAAGAGAATCGTACGTTACTCACCAAAGAAAACGGGAAGCAAAAAAAACCAAAGCAAAAGGAACAACCAAAAGTGCAAACGGACTGACCTGGATCCCTTGTTTCAGATCAAACCTCCATTCTATATCATCTATCCTGACAGAGGTTGATTTAAGGGAATCTCATTTAAACAGGTCGAAGATATCACCTTTCTTCAACCTATTCAATTCTATAAACTCAAACAAAGATGTGAACTTGAGGAAGATGGACTCAACAATAGAAGATTTGATCAGATGCTACAAGCCAAAAGAAAAGAAATTTTTGCTGGGCAATGTTTTGGTTGGGTTGAGTGCAAGTGATGTAACATCTATATTCGGGGTTGTTTCTGGAAGTGAATTGATAGATATGAAGAAGAAAAGGGATAGGCACTCACTTGGGATAGTTGAGAGGCTTTTCCCCAACTCTAAAGCAAATGAAATAACAATGAAAAAAAGTGAAGGAAAACTTGAGAAGGCTGGTCAGTAGTGATAGAGAAGTTGATATAGGAGACGTTGTGAGATTGCTGAATCTCATAGCATTGGGGTCTGTGTTCTTTGCTTCAAAGGGTGAGGTGATGTCTCCGGGGTTTTTATATTATGTGGATGATTTGGAAAGGATGAAGAGCTATGATTGGTCAAGAGCGATTGTAGATAACTTGATTCAGTCTCTAGATGAGAAATATAAATCACCGATCCTCGTTGTTGGCTGTGTATCAATATTACCGGTAATATCATTTTAAATTTATATCTCTAATTTTATTTTAGTTACTATTATTTACTATAAGTAAAATTATATATGAATGATCATATTTGTCTTTATTTTGTAAATGTAGTATTGGTTTAACGAGCACACGAAGGTGATCAATGCAACAAGAAACTTGCTTCCAAGGTGTATGAAGTGGGAAGTGTCAAAGAAAATTGCCAATTTCAAGGATTTTATCAAAAACTTGAGAAGTGATCAGGTATAAAACACGTTGACGATGTTATGTAGTAAATTGTTTAGTATTATCATATCCTATACCAGTTGCTATAGGACCATTCATAGTGTTGTCATGTCCTATATCAACTGATATAGGACCATTCATTGTCTTATAGAATTGGTATATGATTTTTTTGAGGTCCTATATCACTTGATATAGGACCATTCAATGGTTTTTTAGCTGCGAATATGATGTTGTTAAGTCCTATACCAGTTGATATAGGACCCTTCATAGTGTTGTCATGTCCTATACCAGTTGCTATACCATTTGCTATAGGACCATTGAATTGTCTTATAGTTGTCTATATTATGTTCTCAGGTCCTATAGCATTTGCTATATGACCATTCAAAGGTGTTATAGCAAATGTATGGGGTGTTAGTAGTTCTTATAATACATGAATTCAGTTCTTATATCACTTGTTATCGTTAAATATATTCATTCAATATAATAATTTTATCATAGGTTCAAGTTGAAGAGCTCGCATTGACAGATGAAGAGAAGGTGTTGTTGATAGAGAAAACAAATGAGGATGGAAAAGACGATGATTTTGAAATGTCAGTTGTAAAACATGGTAATGAAAAAAAATTGGGGGAGGGGATGAAGGTGAAGGAGGATGTACGAATCTTCAAGATTTAGTACATAATTTTGAATTAATGTTGGGGACCAATCTGACACCTACTGATAAAGGTCAGGGGAGTGGGTCAAACGAATTGATTGAGTTGAGGAGTGAAAATGTAAATTTGAAGCTGGAAAAAGCTAAGTTGCTGGAACAGATAAAGGAGTACGAACTAAAAGCCAACAACGCGATTGAAGAGGGGCATGTTTTTTTGGCTGCTGAGGTTGAGTTGAGGAGAACATTTGACAACGCGCTTAAAGAAAAGGACAGAGAGATTGAAAATCTTAAAAGATTGCAAGAGGAGAGAGACAGAGAAATAAAAATTTTGGAAGAAAAATTGGCTGAAAAGGAAAAGGGAATTTTGGAAAAGAAACCAAAACGCGATGAAGAAAAGTGCATGGAAATTGTGGCTGTGGGAAACCAGGACAAGAAAGTTGATAATATGGGCTCCATGGAAAGAAGAGTAAAGGAAAGAGGGGATAAGAGGAAGAAGAAGGTCGATCCTGATTACACATACGACAGAAAGAAGAGGAGGCCACAAGTTTCAAATATCGAGGGACAGAAGAAACCAGAAAAAGAAGAATTGGGTGGGAGTAAAATGGTTTTAGATGTCGATGACTTGGAAGATAACAGTGTTTTCTTACCAACATTTAATGAGAACTTCAGTCTCACAACCAAGTCCATGGATGAGGCAACAAAGAGAAAATTTACAGATTTATGCGGAAGACTCGCACGTCCGTAAGTACCACTTTTATTAAAAATTGTTTTCATTTATTATAAAGCTTGATGATAATAGAAATGTATTTTTTTTTCCAATGATAGTGTATGGTACATTTTGGGATTGCATGTGGTGATGTGGCAACTGTGGGAGTTGGCTCATGATAAGATGACCGAAGCTGCGGTACAAACATTTTTTATCCCTGAACTATTTTGCATGAATGCTCTATTTTGCTTTTTGATTTGGATGTGCCTTGTTTGCTTTTTGCTTATAACACTTGCTATAGGACCTGTTCTACTGTTAATATGATTCTGAGTTAACATGCTTCATTTTGTTTGCAATTATTTATGTGGCATAGGACCTGTTCCAGGTCCTATAACCTTTGCTATAGGACCTGTTATAGTGTGCATTTGATATGGAGATGATTTGATTCAGTTTGATTGTTTGATGATGTGGTATATGACTTGTAATAGGTCCTATAACCTTTGATATAAGACCTGCTCTTTTTTGCTTTTTGATTTGAATGTGCATTTATATAGGTCCTATAACCTTTGCTATAGGACCTGGATGTGTCTTGATCCAGTAACAATTGTTATATTATTAATACGACAAAGGACCTGTTCCAGTTCCTATAGCCTTTGCTATAGGACCTGCTCTATTTTGCATTGCCTCTCGATTTCACTCCATAAAGCATAAAGCTGATAATTAGGACTTAACAACGTGTTTTTTTTTTTTACAATAATAAATATGTGGTTTAATACATATGCCAGTGAACGCTGACTTGTTACTCATTAAATGGAATTTTAGGTGATGGATGCTTACCTAAACGTTTTGAGGGACAAATACAAAGAACTCCCCCCTCCATCTGGTGGAAGCCAAAGGCCAAAAGTTAATTTTGTCTCAAGTTTTGCTACCGTAAGTCTTATTTATTGATTTAAAAGATACTTATGCCTCACATTTATTTTTTTAATTAAATTTAATTATCAGCTTTATGCTTACATTTAAAATTTATTTGTTTTCAGCAATGGTTGAAGGACAAGAACTCAGAAGAAATACAGAGAGGAATCAATAATGTCATCAAACAATTTGCGGATGATGAAACAATTTTTATATTGTTTCCAATTCACTCATCAAGGAATGATCGTGGTGTCAGGTGTAACGATCATTGGACATTGCTAGTGCTTGACACAGAAAATGGGGAGTATAAATTTTACAACTCCATGAAGAGGACAAAAGGAAAAGACCACTACGCAACACACGAAAAACTAATGGTAATATTTTATATATGAGCGGTAATATGTTGGGTATACTGTTACAAGGTCCTATAGCAACTGCTATAGGATCTTTAAAATGCTTTATAGCTTTGTATATGACGGTGCCAGGTCATATACCAACTGCTATAGGACCATTCAAATTTCTTTTTAAAAAATTTTTGAATTCTGATACCTGGTGTTTGATTTCACGTATAATAATCAATTCCTTTCTTTCAATTTCAGTTTGATCATGTCAGGGCACTGTACAAACGACTAGAGGAGGCTCAAAAGGACGTGGATACTTTCATAGATTTGAAACGCGGAGACATTCCACAACAGCGAGATGATAGTTTGGATTGTGGAATAATCGTCCTAATGGAAGCAGATGAGATGTTTGATAAAGGAGTTATTAGCAAGACATATGAAGATGATGCTGTCTCGAAGTATAGGGGGAAAATGATACATGACATTTTAGCAAGTCCACATTGTCCTCATCATTAACAAATTAAACATCTTACTTTCTTTTTGGATGGAATGATAAAAATTGGTGGTTGTTGAACAATTTACTTTTATATTTGATATATGTTGGTTAAATATATTCCAAATATTTTTAAGGTCTCATATTGGGTTTTCTTTATTAATTCTTAATCATCAAAAACTGAATTCAACAAATTTATAAATGAGTTTAAATACTTCTCCAAACCCTAAAACAAATAGCCCAAGACAGTACCAAAACTAACCCTAATTAAGATAAATCAAAATATCAGCAATGAAACATAAAACGGAAAAAGGAATAATTGCAATTTGACCATGAGGCGTGCGCCTGGATG
Source organism: Adenophora triphylla var. japonica (assembly GCA_022495995.1). Taxonomy (NCBI): domain Eukaryota; kingdom Viridiplantae; phylum Streptophyta; class Magnoliopsida; order Asterales; family Campanulaceae; genus Adenophora; species Adenophora triphylla. Next base: position 227,428 of record JAFEMH010003456.1, on the reverse strand, counting down.
AGTTCATGCGGCCGCCTCAGCGACCGTGGCTAGCTGATCCTTCGGCCCTTGGTGAGGCGAGCGACGGCTCGTGTGGGATGCGGCCGCTGGAAGGCCGAGAGTTGAAGCCGCCAGTGCAAGTTGGGCGGGCGCCTGGGGAGCGATGGGGCGGTCGCACATGTCTGCATTCTTTGGAACACAACATTGAACTGCATCAATGGTCCTATAGCAAATGGTATAGGACCTTTCAAAGGCATTATTGCTCGGTATATGATGTTGGGAGGTCCTATACCAATTACTATAAGACCAATTAAAGGGCTAATAGCTATGTATATGTTCAAGGTGTCCTATACCAATTGCTATAGGACCAAATAAAGGGCTTATAGAGTTTTGAATGATGTTGGCATGTCCTATACCAATTGGTATAGGACCAATTAGAGGCCTGTTACTACATGAATAAGCCTGTTACATTTCCTTCATACGTAGGTAAAAAAAAAAACAATTAACAAGAAATATTTTAGGATATCGAAAAAATCAATTAACCAAAATTCTGAAATTAAAATGATTGTATAACATTGTATTGAACACGTGTGTAATGTCAAATAGGACGTTTAAAGAATTAAATTAATAATTATTTGAATAAGAAAACAATGACTCAACTAAAAGTAATTTGCAATGGCTCCTTGCATGATCTTTTATTATGATAACCTTCTTTTCCGCATCGACGACATTTCATCTTCCTCTTTGTACCTTCTCCTCTAGAAATATAGCGATTTTTCCTTGGCCTACCGGGGGGCGTTTTGTTTCAGGAGGAAGAACCACGGATTCCCCATCAACTACAGGAGGACATAATGTAGAAATAGCTGGAATTGACAGAGCATAAGATTCCCTGTAATTCCTTACCTTGAAATAATCTTGAATGAAAGAAGAAGAATTGTTCTTAAACCTACTGAAGACGGATATGGAATGAACACACGAAAATCCATTCTGCTGCCACATCCCACATGAACATGTGTATTCCTGTATGTTGACAACCATAGAAGGATCTGAATGCACTTCAAATACATATTCATCACAAGCATGAATGATCCATGACCTTCCTTTGTCTGCACATTCCAAGTATACCTTCTGGATGGATGGACACAAGACATTTGCCCATGAATTTGAGTCTTGTTTAAGTCTGCACATTCTTGACATAATCTTCAAACGTATACTGTCTATCAACTCAACAACAGGGAGAGATTTATACTCCTTTATCATAGCATTAAATGACTCAGCCGCATTTGAGTACAATTCTCCATAACGATGACCTCCAAAATAAGCAGCTGCATAGTTTTCTTTCGGAAGATTGTTGAAAAACTCAGACACCTTCGTACCACCCTCATTTATGATTTCGTCCAGAAGAATCTGAAAGTGCTCAGGTGTTGGAGCTTTTGAAAGCTTAGAAAATTTGTGAAGAATATTGGACCGCACCTCCTTCGATAACCCACCAAGTTTATTTCTAAGGTTATTTTTTAAATGGAACATGCAGAATGAATGGTGTGAAAACGGCATAACCTCATGAACCGCAGTAATGATACCCTGATGACGATCTGAAACAAATGTATCTCCTCGCTCAGTTATGTAAGGACGGAGATTTTGGGGAAACCACGTCCAATTTTCAGTATCCTCCGATCCAACCACAGCAAAAGCAACATGGAATAGGCCTACAACCAAAACAATTCATAAAAAAATAATTTATCATCATAAAATCTGAATAAAAATAAAAACCAATATACAAAATGTTAAAACATAAATAAGTTGTCTCATATCACATGGTCTAAGACATTTGATTGGTCATATAGCAAGTGATAAAGGACCTGGAAACATCATAAACACAGCTATAAAGACATTTGAATGGTCCTTTAGCAAATAATATAGGACCTGCCAACATAATATACAAAACTATAAGACCTTTGAATGGTCTTATAACAAGTGGTATAGGACCTGGCAACTTCATATATAAAGCTATAAGATCTTTGAATGGTCTTATAGCAATTGGTATAGGACCTGGAAACTTCATATATAAAGCTATCAGACCATTGAATGGTCCTATATCAAGTAGTATAAGTACTCACACAATCATATACATATGTTATAAGACCTCTGAATGAACCTATATCAACTGCTATAGGACTTAACAACATCATATACAAAGGTCTTATACCACAAACTCAACTTAATTCTGATGCTACATATAAAAAAAATTAAAAGAATTAATAATAAAATTCTCATACCATTATCTTCATCTTTCGCTGTTGCTGCAAGTAGGGTACCCCGAAACATTCCAGTCAAAAATGTTGTATCCAAAAATAACAAGGGACGACAAAACTTAAATCCCCGCAAACATGCCCCAAATGCAAAAAAGCACCGCTGGAAACGAGAAGTCACAGGATCAGACTCAAACTTCACACAACCATCTGGATCCACCTCCCTAATTTTATCTGTATATGCTTTAAGCTTATTATAAGCAAGCTTTGCATCACCAAAAATAATGTTTTTCGCCTTCTCAACTGCTCTCCAAATAACCTTGTAATGAACAGTGAGGCCATACTCTGTTAGCAACAATTTTACAAGAGAAGCAGGACTAACATTTGGATCATCTCTAACTTTATCACGGATAACACTGGAAAGAACTTCACATCCCATCCTTTGCCCAAAATCACAACTAATCGCATCCTTGCATATATGATCAGGAATATATTTCCTTATGTAGAAATATCCACTGCATTTTTCAATTGAGGCATGTATCTTCCATGGACAACCTTTTGATTCTTTGTGTGAGCATACGAGTATCTGAGTAGGTTCATTTTTCACATAATTGAAATCAAACCCCACTTTCGTTGCAAACTTACACAATGCATTCCTAAATTCACCAGAGCCACCTTCAAATATCTGCCCAATATTTTTGTATTGCGTCTGCCCATTCCGCACTTCTCATTCTCTTTTCTTTGTGATAGAAGAATTTGACATTATTCTCATTTATACTACTACTGCCTTCGCATAAAGTGGAAAATGAATTCTCGAAGGAATCACTGACATTACTAACACAGATACTCAAATCATTCACATTTATTTCTAGTAGCTCAATATTCCTACGAGCAATCATAACACCCATACAGATGAAATCTTGCTCACTAGCCAACATGCACGACCTTTTCTTAGCTAAAAGATATGACATCGAGATTGTCTCCTTTTTCAAACTGTTCCATCTGTTGCAACTAAATTCAACAATAAATTCATAAGAATCAAATTAATCAAACCTAGTAACAACAGAAAATCTTCCATAGTTCAACATCACCATCACATTAGACTCCATTGAAGATAAATTTATTTTATCTGTAAGTAAATTAAATCAAAAAATTCATCAAAAACTCAAAATTCTGAAGAAAAAAAAAATGAAAATTAATATAAAATATAAACTGAATTCAATCAAAATCATAATTCGAATGTAATACCTTTTTTCCTTATTGATTGAATTGGATGAAAGGATTGCAATTTCAAATTTCTTCAATAGCCTTAAGAAACGGCAAAATCATAATTCGGATGTAATACCTTTTTTCCTTATTGATTGAATTGGATGAAAGGATTGCAATTTCAAATTTCTTCAATAGCCTTAAAAACGGCATGAATTAATGCATGAATTAAGCGATTGCGAGAATGGATGTTAACGGCGCCGTCAATGTCTTTGGCCGGTTTATAGCATTTTGGGGTTTAAAGGAATTTTGATTTGAAATATAAAAGGGAGTTGTCTTTTTAAATTTGAACTGAATTTTTTTGAGTTATGATTTGAATAATGTGGGTAAAGAAGAATTTTTCAAATAATTTTCATTCAAAATGACCATTAACAATGGGAGTGAAGGGTGGAAAAAGACGATTTTGCCTTTTAAATGCAATTTTGCGGCTGAAATTTCGACTGTTACGTAGCTTCCTTCCTCTCTTGTTCTTTCTAATCAAACCTAATGTGGGCCATATTCTCTGTTTCTAGTCTCAAAATGTAAGCATGCCATGTTACATTCCACTCCAAATATAACAACTTTCTCCATCATAGCTTCCTTCCTCTCTTGTTCTTTCTAATCAAACCAACCCATCATTCTAAAATTCTCTTCATTACTCAAACCAATCTCATCATATCTCATATCTAAATGGGCCTTGGCCTAGTGGTATCAAGATGGCTTTTCGAAGAGAAGGTCACCAGTTCGAGTTCCCCCAAGGGAATTCTTTGGGCTTTAATTCCTACCTTGGTTTCAGGGTGGGGAGTTCGAATCTTGACAGGAGCAGCTGGAGCAGCCAAGCAGCATTGCTGGGCTTGTATCCTCAGTGTGGGGAGTTCGAATCTTGACAGGAGCAGCTGGACCAGCCAATTGGTGTTGTAAGAGTGATGCAATTGTCTCGACAGGAGCAGCTGGAGCAGCCAATTGGTGATGTAAGAGTGATGTAAATGCCTTGTAGGAGGCTCAGGCTCTGGAGTATAAGGGATACGCCACAGGCTGCGTAGAAGGCATCGCGAGAACCTGGATATCAAAAAAAAATAAAAATAAATAAATAATATTAATAATAATAAAAATCACACACATTCAAACCAATCTTATAGAACACCCTTTAATTCAATTCCTTAAACACATACACATAACACACTAATACTCTCTCTCTCTCTCTCTCTCCTAGGATGCCAAAATTGAGTGTACTTTTACTCATCTTCATCTTTGTCTCAACACCTTCTTTATCCCAACAAGATGATTTCATCTTCAATGGATTCAATTATCCCAACACCAACATAACCTTAGATGGTATAGCAAAATTCCAGAAAAATGGCATTCTTCAATTAACTAATGAAACTAGTAGACTAATGGGACATGCCTTCTACCCTTCCCCTCTCAAATTCAAAAGCTTCAACAATGGTTCTGTCTTCTCTTTCTCAACATCCTTCGCCTTCGCCATAGTCCCCGAATACCCAAAACTAGGCGGCCATGGCCTTGCCTTCACCATCTCCGCCACCAAAGACTACCCCAAATCAGCCCTCCCTAGCCAATACTTGGGCCTTCTCAATGCCTCGGATCTCGGAAATTTCACAAACCATCTTTTTGCAGTGGAATTCGACACGGTTCAAGATTTTGAATTTGGTGATATAAATGACAACCATGTTGGTATTGACATAAACAGCTTGGAGTCTAACATGTCTGCAAATGTTTCATTTTTCTCGGATGATTTCGCCGAGCAAGGTCTTAATCTCAAGAGTGGGAAAACTATAATCGCATGGGTTGAATACGATTCAGTCACAAACTTGATTAATGTTACCATTTCTCCATCTTCATCAAAGCCAAAAAGGTCAATCTTGTCTTACCATTCAGATCTTTCTCCATATTTTGAAGAAAATATGTACATAGGATTCTCTTCTTCAACTGGTTTGCTTGCAAGTTCTCATTATATAATGGGATGGAGCTTTAAGATGAATGGAGAAGCCGAGTTCTTGAACTTCGATTCACTTCCATCACTTCCCAGAAGGAAGGCAAAGGAGAAGCACACAGGTTTAATCATTAGTCTCTCTATTTTGGCACTTCTTGTTATAATTTCTTTGATTTTTCTAGCAGCTTATATAATCAAGAAAATCAAGAACGCTGATATAATCGAAGATTGGGAGCTAGAGATTGGTCCGAAAAGATATTCGTATCAAGAAATGAAGAAAGCCACAAGAGGCTTCAAAGACAGTGAACTGCTTGGCCATGGGGGATTTGGGAAGGTTTACAAAGGTACTTTACCAAGTTCAAAAACAAATGTTGCAGTAAAGAGGATTTCCCATGAATCTAAACAAGGTCTTCGCGAATTCGTGTCTGAAATCTCGAGTATTGGCAGGCTAAGACATAGGAATCTTGTTCAATTGTTCGGTTGGTGCAGAAGGCGAGGCGATTTGTTGCTTGTTTACGAGTTCATGCCTAATGCAAGCTTGGATAGGTTCTTGTTTGAGGAACCGAAGATTTTGTTGAGTTGGGAACAGAGGTTTAGTATCATCAAAGGGGTTGCTTATGGGCTATTATATTTACATGAAGGATATGAACAAACTGTTATACATAGAGATATTAAGGCTAGTAATGTTCTTCTAGATGGTGAGTTAAATGGAAAGCTCGGGGATTTCGGGCTAGCCAGATTATACGAGCACGGGTCGAACCCTGGCACAACTAGGGTTGTGGGTACATTAGGTTATCTTGCACCCGAGCTTCCTAGGACAGGGCGGGCTACAACCATGTCTGACGTCTTTGCTTTTGGTGCTTTGTTGCTAGAAGTTGTGTGTGGGCGTAGGCCTATCGAGCCTAAGATGGGGCCCGAAGAGTTGGTTCTGGTTGACTGGGTGTGGGAGAATTGGCAAGCTGGACGAATTCTTGAAGTCGCGGACGATAAATTAAAAGGCGAGTTTGATGAGAATGAGGTTGTAATGGTGATCAAGTTGGGGCTAATGTGTTCAAACAATGTGCCTTTGGCAAGGCCTAGTATGAAGCATGTGCTGAGGTATTTGGAAGGTGAGATTGGGCTGCCGGAAGTCATCAGACCTCCGGGAGCCTACGATGGAGGGATGGATGGTGTTAAAGGATTTGATGACTATGTGAATTCGTACCCATCGTCTTCGTTTGATAAAGCGAGCTCGTATTCGTATCCGGGCAATGGAGATGTAAGTTTTGCTTCTATTTCTACTTCACCACATTCACTTCTCTTCAAGAAAGGAGATACTAGATAGTACTAATAAAGATAATGGGATGAATATTGCTCTCATTAGTTTATGGATGGTTGAAAAGCAAAATTTTTCTAAGGTCAGAACAAGTTTCTTTCATGAAAAATGATGCCCTCCTAATATTTTGTTAATATTTCTTGATTCTTCTTCCATTTTAATAAATGACGTATTAATAAATGTTGCATTTGACTTGTCAACATTTTTTGTCGGAAACTATGAAATCTCTCCCATATCTTTTTTCCCTTTATGGGGCGGCACGTAATGTGGCAAGATTGACTATGGAGTATTTCATTACTATAGTATGTTACAACTTTTACAGGTTTCAGATATAGTTTATTCCTGAAAGTAAGTTAACCATAAAATCTAGGTCCTATTTCAAACAGATTTTGTAGTAATTAACTAAGTTTGATTATCTTATGTGGGATTAGAGAGTCGAAATGCCCCCACTGGCCGGAATTGAAGAACAATGGCAAAGCCTCTTGGTTCTTGCATCCCTAAAAAGATGATGAATCACCGGCGGATTGAGATACCAGAGGACTGCAGTTGACAGTAAGCAAATTGCGATGCAGGAACAAGTAGACAAGGTGTCTTTGCTGGTGTTTTTCTAAGCCAGATTGCCAATTATTTTTGAGGTTTTCAATTCATATTGTTTTCATTCACCATTAAAAGCCTTTCATTGATCCTTTCATCTTTCCCATATTGATTATACATTTTTGATACTAAAATTATAACATTTGCGCGTTCTATTTTGTGTTCATGTTTGTCTTGGTTCCTTAACTAAACCATAATAATACAATGATATTAGACAAAAACTTGATCATCACACACTACTTTTTCGCAGTCTCAACTTGATGTAACGTTCACCAATAAAAACTAACATACGAGTATATTTCAAGACAAACAAGACACACAACATGTCCAAACTCTTAAAAGATTGAAACTTTCAAGTTTAACGAAGATAACAAACAATCAAACCAAGTAGACGATCCACAAATTCATCTAACTCCCATGTCTTTTGATGTACAAAACCAAATATGAGTCATTTTCTTGAAAACTAAACAAGAACTCAATACATTGTAAAGAAGGAACCTGACAACTTTGATGAAGAAATCTACAAGATTAAGGTTGTTCTAGCCAATCATAGGAGCCCTGACAACTCTGTTCGAGGAATCCACAAAGATCTGGACCCGGTTTGTTCTAAAATCCATGGTAACAAAACTATCCTGTTGAATAACCCGAACCTCTGCCGTGGGCATCTCCTCCTTTATCTTCTTCTCTGCTTCTTCTGCAGTCAACCCCTCCAACTCAGGCCAGCTTCTCTTTTCAGGCATAGTAGCTTGAAATAGTTGCCCATATGACCCTGAAACCCGACCCATTTTGCCATATTATATACTCCCTCCGTCCCAAGAAAAGTGTCACCATTTTAGGCCCGGCACGCAAATTAAGAAAAAAAGTGGGAAGAAAAAATGTTGTGAGTGTAATTTGAAAAGAGGAGAGAGAATTAGTGGAGGAAATAGTAAATTTAAAAAGTGTTGTGAGCATAGTTATAAATACCGTCCCGATCAGCGCACCGGTTTTGTCATTGGGACGGGACGTATCGGTACTGGAATGCACCGGTGCACCGTACCGGGTTTACCGCACTTTTTCTGTATTTTTTCACTAATTATATCCCTAGTATATGTTAACAAAAGCATAAAAAAAACATAACACTTTTTCTGGTACAAAGTAACTCATTAATGATTAAATTATAAGAATGTTACCTATTACCATGTTTTTACACCAAATAATAGTAATTTTAAGAAAGAAATGAAAAAAAAATTGATTTTTTTGTTTATTTTCAATTTTCATGGATTTCTGGAGAAAAAAATTGATTTTTTTTCATTCTTTTCATGGATTTCTGGTACAATTGTTAAAATGACATAAAAAAAAATTGATTTTTTTTTCATTCTAAAAAAAATTGCGTCCCAGCCGGGATATCCATCTCGGCCGGTTCGGTCCGGTTCGGGGCGGTTCGACCTGTTCGATCCGGTACAGGGCGGATTTTAGACTAGGACGGTATACAACCTGTTCCGCACCGTTTTTCCACTGGGACGGGACGTACCGGCCGAAACGGACCGATACGGGACGGGATTTATAACTATGGTTGTGAGTGTAATAGTGTTTTAGGAGAGAGAATGAGTGGAGGGAATAGTTAGTTGGATAATAGAATATTAATAAAACATTTTCATTTTAGAAAAGGTGACGCTTCAAATGGGACGCCATTTTGGGTAAAAAGTGACGAATTTTCTGGGACGGAGGGAGTAAGTAATCATTAATTTATAGTGTAATTTACTACTAAAACTTCAAATATTTGAGAAAAGGTAACCATGCTTAGGTTAGGTTTCTTCATCTTTTTTGCCCTGAGTATGTGTTTAGTACCACTCAACCAAAGGCAAATTGGTGCCTTGGTCTTTTAAAGAACCAATTACAAAGACTTATTTGATCAATTTGAGCTTAGGAAATTTGAATATTTATTTTGAGACATAGAGAGTAGAAAAAAAGAACTTACTGGGGAGAGGGGTTGATTCATCAAGAACATGAAGTTCATCGTCTTCCTTAGAGAGATTGATTGGTTGGTTCTTGTCAGCCATTGAAAACTAGTACTCCGTACCCAACAAAGATCAGATAAGATCAATTTGTACAAATCAAGAATGCAACCGTAAAAACTGTCTAATGTAAAACGCCCATGTTTTCAAATCAAATCAAATCAAAATATAATGTGATTGATAATTGAGATTAGATGGAACTTGAGGCTATATGGGAAAATAAACACCGACACTGAATAAAAAAAAAATAAAAAATTATACTGTGATTGGGCCCGGAGGAATCATCTTGAACGACAAAATTCCGAATTTTAAAAATTTGTTTCTTGATTTTGTCAAACAATGCACAGCGCGTGTCGGTGCTGTCCCATTTTGCCGGCCCCGTTTATGCTAACTTTCTTCTATTAGGGGCCGTTTGATAGCCCTTTTTAAGCTGGATAGAATTATTAATTCAATAAGTTCCCTTCACTATTAATACAGGCTAATCCTATCGATCTACCAAACGAGCCCTTATTGGACTATAAGCAAGGTAAAAGATGGGTCAATAATGATCCACAGCCCACAAGAATTATTAATCGAACTCCATTTATAATCTCTCTTCCGATATGGACTACAAATTTGGCCGTCTTTCAAATGTTCTAAACTTTTTACTCAGAGATGCTCAATAATTCATGATATGAGGCAGAGGAGTCAGTATAGCCGACAAGGACTGTACAATAGTTCGACTAGCACTCAATTTCGTTTATTTATTTTAATTTTGATGGTATGTAGACCGTTTATCAATGGTATTTTAGACATTTACTTGACTCACTCAATTCAATTTATCTCCTTCATTTATTCATCCCACGCGATCTTGGAGTTAAATATGCCCAACTTCTATGCGATCTATAAATCCATAATTAATGTGGTAATATTAGCCTTGTACATTGACCCAAAATCCATAATTGATGTGGTAATATTAGTTGATACAAATTTGTCTTGAAATCATGTAACTAATAAAACAAAAAAAACAAAAAAATGTCATTTGTTAAATTACAAGCACTACAATTTTTTGTTCAACTTTTCAATTTTCCTCTTTTCTCAGACCGCAATATTAGTGCTAGTTTTTGCAAACTGTCAGACTTAAACACGAGTTTCAGTAAGTAATGCTATTATTCGGTAGAGCCAAGGACCCTAAGACCCATAATTGAGATCACAAACCCATAAATACCCAATCGAGATCAGAAATTCCTCAGAAACCCGCAGTAATTAATATACCTAGAATACCCCTCCTTCCCGTTCCTAAACAGCCGTCCTTTTCTATGTTATTTTAGAAAAATTGAATCAAAATATAGAGTGTGGAATTCGAACTCTAGACCCTCCACTATAAACCAAGGTCTTAACCGCTTGGGCAATGCTTTGTTTACATTTATTTTTGCAATATATTTTATTAGTATAAACTGTGGAGGAAAATTAATTTAAAAAAAAAATGAGATTTCACAGCTTTAAGACCTTTGAATGGTCCTGTAGCAAATGATATATGACCTGGCAACATCATATACAAAGCTATAAGACCATTGGATGGTCCTATAGCAAGTAGTATAGGACCTCACACAATCTTATGCAAACGCATTAAGATCTTTGAATGGTCCTATAGCAACTGGTATAGGACTTAACAACATCATATACAAAGCTATATGACCTTTGAATGGTCCTATATCATGTGATATAGGACCTCACACAATCTTATACCAACGCATTAAGATCTTTGAATGGTCCTATAGCAACTGGTATAGGACTTAACAACATCATATGCAAAGCTATAAGACCTTTGAATGGTCATATATCAAGTGATATAGGACTGTAACTAAAACCCTGACTGTAACTAAGATCTACATTTTGGGGTGATCCACCATCTGCTACTGGTGGTCCTCTAGCCAAAAGACTCGTCCATAGCCATACGCTCTTCGCTGCAGCAACAAGTGGTGCAGATGCTTTCTGAGGTTGTGCTAGAAGAATGTTATATTTCCTCATACGTAGCTGATGCAGAGCATTAGAGAAGTCTCGATCGCCGTAAATCAACAAATAGTTGCTTAGGGTGCAGGATTATCCACAGCCCAAAATAGCATGTCCACTAGAATTTTCGTGTCACTAGCATCTTTGACACCTAGTCACACGATAAAAAATTCTAATTAAAATCCTACTAAACAGTTATGACAATATGAAACAAATAAATGATAAATACTCTAGGAGAACCGAGTAAATCTACAAATTCTGCCAGTACCAACATTCTCAATTCAGAAACCTAAACAGCGATTTCCACAAGCTGCTGGTAAGTGAGTTAGTGCTAATCAAGGACATTGCATGGTTGCAAGTATGCACGCATAAAGTAGTCTACAAAGAGTCGTGCGTTAAAAAATTACTTGTACAACACATAACAAGCAAGAACACAGGAAAGATGCAAGTGCTATACAAACTGAGAGTGAGGGCGCGTTAAAAAATTATTTGTACAACACATAACAAGCAAGAACACAGGAAAGATGCAAGTGCTCTACAAACTGACTGTGAGGCTGCGAGGGACAAAGATTTTTTCTTTAGAATAAATGTCACACTTTCAACACCAAACAAACTGCAAAAAGACAGATTTTAAAATCTAGCTGATAATCAAACTTCAAGTGCTCCATCTCGCATCATTAGTAATTAACATTAGATAACAAGTGACTCTTTTTCCTTTCTATAGCTGACAATTACCTAATGGTACACACCACAAGTGAAGAGCTTGATAAAGATAAAAACCACATAAGCCTTAAGGTTTCAATCCCGATAGAACTGCCAAAACTCTTCAAGTTAAACCCTAATAAGCAATAACACAAATTCAATATAATCAAACAGCCTAAGACACTTCACTGTAAATTATTACCCAAGAACTGATCCTTAAACACTATTGAATAAACCAGCTAAGCAGAATTTACCATGCAACTTTGTCCCAAATCAAAAGAAATGATCAAACTAGCAACATGAGTAACACGACATGGAAAAAGCAAAGTAGTTCAATGCAAAACTATAACATATATAGTAGAACCAACTCCGAATCCAACGAACATGCACTGAATGAGTATCACATTTCTTTTAGGACAAAACAATAATCTACAAGTTAGAACAGAACTATTCAAAGACTCAAAATTCTAGCTAGTCAGTCGATCAAACTATCAAATACATCAAGCAACAGTCAATCGATCAAAGAACTTGATGTATTTATAGTCAAACTATCAAATACATCAAGCAACATTATATCGATCAAAGAACTTGGGAAACAAAAACACAAACACAAACACAAACACAAACACAAACACAAACACAAACATCAATCAACAATTCAATCAACATTTAGATCACAATGAAATCCATAGGCCCCAAATAACTACATGAAATTCCAGTTTAAAACCCACTGATCCTCTCAACAACGATCCGATCAATCCAACAACAAAACCCCAATTCATTTCGCAATTTCACTAAGAAATTAACAAAATTGAGAGCATATATTAGTATGCATGCTTAAGAAATGTGATGTATTACCAGAAAGTAGTATAGAACCTCACATAATCTTATACCAACGCATTAAGATCTTTGAATGGTCCTATAGCAACTGGTATAGGACTTAACAACATCATATACAAAGCTATAAGACCTTTGAATGGTCCTATATCATGTGATATAGGACCTCACACAATCTTATACCAACGCATTAAGACCTTTGAATGGTCCTATAGCAACTGGTATAGGACTTAACAACATCATATACAAAGCTATAAGACCTTTGAATGGTCCTATATCAAGTGATATAGGACCTTTGAGAGAGAGAAACAATCATAAAACCCAACTTCAGAAATAGCATAAATTAACATTGCAATCAGAAAAAATTCAAAAAATACATGGACAACCATCTTTTTCCCCCAATTCAAACTATACATATTTTTCCTGGCTTGCAACATCTTCAAAAATAAAAATAAAAATTACATGTATATATATATGTATAAACACAATTCACAGATTCACAACACGAAGAAATAGAAAAATTATGGCATCTAAAACAATAATATTGGAGTAAATTTAAAATTTATGCCACAAAATTATTGCAAGTCACCTGGGTGATACTACTTAAGTCCAACAGCGTGAAGCTTGCTGGGTTGGCGTTGTGGGGGCGAGCTCAACCTTGAGGAACAATTAGCTCCGGGCGATTAGAGGGAGCCGGTGAGGAAGGCGATTGTTGGTTGGGATCGAGAGAGAAATTGGTTTGTTGTTTCTGTTCAGTCGGATTTGAGAGAGAGAACGGTGAGGAGGTCGGCGGTGGACGCCGATTTGGAACAGGGGTAATGGGCGATTGAAGGAGATGTGAGGGAGAGCTCGGTGATGAAGGGGATTGAGGTAGCGGCGGAACGGGGGCTTGGCCGGAGATGGAGACGTCGAGGGTTGGCGAGGCAGAGAGAGGGCGTGAGGAAGGGATTAGATGGTGAATGGAGAGGAATCCATGGATTCCGTCTAGAGAGAGAGAGTGGCCTCCTTTGCGTTCAGAAGGGAGGGGTAAAATTGATATTTAGAAATCATATTTGACCAGGTCAAATGAGTTTTGGGTTTATACGGTATTTTGATCTGGACTTCTTAATGAGTTTTGAATTTTGAATCTGGGATAGGTTTTTATGGGATAAGATCTGGGGGTTGTAGTTAAAAATGAATTTTTCCTATTCGGTAACGGTATGACCAATTTTGTAATCCGTCCAATTGGAGTATGTACTCGGTTATTTTTTCTAAAGTCGTCTTTGTATTACTTCAATTTTTGAAATTGCCCGACTCCATCCAAAATTTCATTGATTAAAAATATTACAAAATTATGTAACCTCACATTTCGAACCTTTAATTATGTTTTGTTAGATTTTGTTAACAATGGAAAACAATTTAAAAAAAAAAAGTAAATAAAGAAACAAGAACAATTCAATAGTCTTAGTCTTCCTCTAGTAACTCCCACCACCCCACCCATTTTCTTCTTTCCTTTCCCGTCCACATTAGTAGGTGCCCGTCTTTCAAATGTTCTAAACGTGGCACCTACTCTCTATCGTAATTCATTATCCTTTTTCCTATAACAAAAAAAAAGTCTTTTGTTAAATTATACTCCCTTCCACATTAGTAGGTGCCACGTTTCTTTATCCGTTTTCCATATAATTGTTCTATTTTTAATTAAAAATAAATTAAATTTAACTCTATGTTGATACAAGCCATATAGAAATAAATAAAAGATGTTTTAACTAATAATTCATTTAGTCAAATAAATACTACCTTTATAAACTGATATTTTCAAATCTCGCTAATAAGTCCCTTAACCATTTTGCTCATACCACTCTATTTTTCACAATTCTGTGAGTGATTTAACAGTTGTTTGATTTCACAGTTGATTTCACAATCATAATAAATTGATTTTCCCTCAAAATTTTAAAGTGTAATATCTTTAAATCTATAAATCGCAAAAATAATTTAAAACCGCCTTATTAATCGTACCGTCAAAATGATTCAAACAATTACATTCAAGATATGTTTCAAATTTTAAAAATAAAAATTTTCATTTTTCACTTATAAAAAATTGAAAAAATCATTTTTCATTTCACAATAATTTCACAATTATATAATTATACAGTTGTGTGATTTCATAGTTATAAGATTACACATTTGTGTCATTTTTTATTTTTCACTTATAAAATCCTTTCTCAATTGATTTCACAGTTGTATAATTATACAATTGTTTGATTTTACATTTGTATAATTACACAATTGTGTGATTTCACAGTTGTGTCATTTTTCATATTTCAATTGTAAAATCATTTCTCAATTACTTTCACAATTGTATGATTAAATAGTTGTGTGATTTCACAATTATATGATTACACATTTATGTGATTTATCAATTGTGTCATTTTTCATTTTTCACTTGTAAAATAGTTTCTCAACTGATTCCACAGTTGTATGATAACACATTTGTGTAATTTTTCATTTTTCACTTTGAAAATCATTACTCAATTGATTTCACAGATGTGTGATTTGACAGTTGTGTATTTTCACATTTGTGTGATTTCACAGTTGCATAAAACTGAGTTATTCATTTATCATTTTTTCACAATGGAAAAAATAGAGATATTCATTTATCAAATTTTCACACTTTTATTTAGTCTAATTACCTACTTTTGAAGGCAGGTAATCAGTTTTAATTAAGTTGAACAAATAGTAAATTAGATAAATTACCAGAAGAGGAACATGGATATATTTTATTGGGCTTGATTTTTAACAGCACAATAATCAAGTAGTCAACTCTCATCTCCATTAACTAAGCTTCAATATCAATGCAATCAAACCAACTGCAATCCAACTTTAAATGGCTTCTTCACCAACAACTAGCAACAAAATCACAGCCCCGTATTGTTGGAATTTTGGCTCAAATTCTAATTCCTAATTGGATTGAGAAAATCATGTGTAGGATTTTATTTTCTAATCCGACTAAAAGTGGGAAGATTGTTTCCTTATGTAAGTAGCAGAGGAATTTGTGCTTTATAAGTGTAGGACAAAACAGTATTCCTAATTGTATAAGGAAATTGTTTTTATTTTACCTATATAAAGGGTAAGAGGATTATTATTTTTGGTGTGCCTCGGTGATACCAAGAGGGGCTCCCTTAGGGTAGATTGGGTTAATTAGCAATATGTACAACTATGAGAGAGAGATGTACATTGATTGTATTTGTATTCAAGGATGCTGAGAAGGATGAGAATACTTCCATTCGTGTAATACTAGTTTTGTGGTGAGTGGTGAGTATTTGTGAGTTTCTTGATTAAAACTTGTGTTCTTGTAATCCCATGATAATATAATAAAATTCGTTGATCGATCCGTGAACGTAGCTAATTAATGTTGGGGTGAACCACGTAAATCTTGTGATATTTATTTTCTTATTATATTGTGTGGTTGTACAAATTAATGTGGTATTGCATAACCTAAATTGTTGTGATATGCTTTCGCCTGTGCCAACGGTGGTATCAGAACTTTTGGTTTAGCTCATGGGTGTAATTCTTTGTGGTGTGCAATGAGATTGAAGATTTTAGTGCTATGATTTTGAAGATTAATTTGGGACATTTGTGAAGAACAAGAAAATTTGTGGTGGAAACAAGATTTATGGAGGACGATTAATAAAAGGAAGATCATGAAAGTTTCAAGTTGAAGATGATTGATAACGACGTGGTGGAACATGGAAATCATGGTAGATGCAAGTTGAAGATGACAACGATGTGATATAATTTGAGTCAAGGGAAGATTTATTGGGATTTTGGCTCAAATTCTAATTCCAAATTGGATTGAGAAAATCATGTGTATAATTTTATTTCCTAATCGGACTAGAAATGGGAAGATTGTTTCCTTATTCAAGTAGGAGATGAATTTGTGTCTTATGAGTGGAGGACAAAACAATATTCCTGATTGTATAAGGAAAGAATTTTTATGTAAAGGGTACGAGGATTATTATTTTGGGCGTGCCTTGGTGCTACCAAAAGCGGCTCCCTTAGGGGAGATATGGTTAATTAGCAATATGTACAAATATGAGACTGAGATTTACATTGATTGCGTTTGTATTTAAGAATGTTGAGAAGGATGAGAATACCTTCATTCTTGTAATATTAGGTTTGTGGTGAGTGGTAAGTATTTACGAGTTTCTTGATTAAAACTTGTGTTCCTGTAATCCCATGATAATATACTGAAAGTCGTTGATCGGTTCATGGACGTAGCCCATTGATATTGAGGTGAACCACGTAAATCTTGTGTTATTTATTTTCTTATTATATTGTGTAGTTGTCCAAATTATGTGATATTGAATAACCTAAATTGTTGTGATACACTTCCCATGCGCCCAACATGTATGGCTCCTGGAACTCTCCCATAACCGCTGACTTGGTCTCCGACGCTGATAAGCGCTTGGAAGGTTTTGCCCTTGATTCCTGTTCCCGCCTTCTTTGGCTCGAATCTCTCCCTTCCGAATCTAGGTTCGTATTTGATTACTTCCAATTCAACTCCATTTTTGTTTGTTTTTTTATTGATTTTCTCTATTTTTTGTTTAAATAGGTGGCTAGTGCTTGTTATAGAACCCCAAAACCATGGGGAATAACCAATTGATGTTACGCCCAAAAAAATTTCTCCGTCTGTCCCACCTTTCAGGAGTATGGTGGCGGCGCTTTTAAGCTCTCGAGGGACTTATTGTTAAAAAATATAATTAGGACTCTACAAGAGTTTTTGTTTCAATCCAAGGACTATAAGGTAGAATATGAAATGTTGTGGTTTTTTTGTTAAATTCTCACATCGATTAGGGACTTACCGGTAAAAATCCCTAAATAAAACAACTTAAAGAAAATAAATATTTGACAAGTAAATTACAATTCTTATCTATAATACAATACAATGTCAAAAAGCTTCCTCTTATCTACCACATAAGTGTTGGTTCAGATTTAATGTTACAAAAGTGATTCAACGGCTAAAATTAAACACTCTTCTATTTTATTTTTTAACCTTTCTTTTCCATTTTCTCCTTCCTATTTTCCTTTTTAAATATTATTTGTTTTTGTAGTTGACTTATGTTTTTTTTAAGATTCTTTTTTTTTTAACAGAAAAATCGATTATAAATAAATGATCATTTTTTTTTGTTTTTTTAATTATTTAGTATACTCCTTAAAAAAAAGGTTTAGGGTTTATATATACTCTTTCTTTCAAAAAAATTGAATTGGGTATTTTTTTTGTTTTTTATTTATGTGTATTCCAATTTGATTTATTTATTTTTCTCTTTTATTTTATTAGGATCATTTATTTAAGTTTTGAATGATTTTAGAATCTTTCAAAAAAAAAATGATTTTCGAAAAATATTTGTACCTAAATCAATTAAAAAATCATTCGTCATGATTACTTAAATTTTTTGTTTAGAACCTTGGATAAAAATAGGATAGGGGATGGGTTATGAATTATAATTATTACTAGTATTCTCTTACCCGTGCCACTGGCACGGGGACATTACACAAATTAAATAAATAATGAAATCGCCTTCCTCCCATCAAAAAAAAATTAAAAAACTATACTCAATATTCAGATGATTACTTTGTTCCATAATCAATTTTTGATGGAGGGTGATTTGTTTGTGTAAATGTCGTAGAGAATATGAGGTAGTCAATTATCCCGACCGTTATCAATTGTGGGTTAGTAAAAAACATTTTCTTAATACCCATTTTACCATTATTTTTTTTCGTAAGTGTATAACGTATTGTGCGATAGGGGGGATGGAGAGGTCGATTGCCTTAATGTATGGTTAAAGTTTTATATCATCACCCGAACAACAGTATCATCATTGAGATAATATTTAGTCTTACTTGATTTGAACTTAATAGCTAAATTGATTAACCCGGTGAAAGAATGTAATTTTTTTTTGTTAAACTACAATCTTAATATTTGATTCAAGCTATGAAACATTTCAATTCGATTTGTTTCTTCTCTTCTAAAATTTCACTAAAGTGACTAATTATAATTTAAAATATTTTATATGTACATAAAAATCTTAGAACTTTGATTGACGCACAATTAAAATACAATTAATAATTTTTTAATCATGCATATTTACTGTGGCTAGATTTCATTAAATTTTAAGCGAATTTGTTAACTGAGTGAGAACATTTTGAAAAATGTAAAGAAAATCGCTCATTGTCAGCCCTTAGATTAGATTTACTAAAAAATAATCCAACGATTGAAATTAAAAAGAAATAAAATCGTTTAATAATAGTCATTAGATGAGGGCGGTTATGAATTAATCTGGACCCTTTTTTAAAGTCTATAGAAAGTTATTCTTGGAGATAATCACAGTCGCTCTTTATGGTGGTTGAAGATAGATCTTGGCCGCTGTTTGTCTTGCGGTTATTACCGAGCATTATTATAATTTAGATTAATTAATTATTTATATGATTAATAGTTTGGGTTGGGGTTACGAAAAAAGAATAATGGTAATGAATAATTTTCATTTAATTTATATTTTAAAATAGTTTTTTTTATAAATATTTATAGCAAAGATTCATAAATAATCTTTCTATTCACTTTTAAAATTTTGTTTTGCAAAATATATAATGAGTGGTAATTGATAAAAAAATCATTTAGAATCAAAATTTGTAAGAAAGAGACATTCAATTTGTGATAGTTTTTTTTTTTTAAAAATAGACATTTATTTTGGGACATATTGAAGTATATTATTTTGTGTTGTTTAGGGGTGATTTTGTATTTTATTGGTAACCGATTATAAATAAATTATCATATTTTTAGTTTTTTTTTAATTATTTAGTATACTCCTTAAGGTTTGTATATGCTATTTCTTTAAAAAAAACTGAATTGGGTATTTTTTTTTCTTTTTTATTTATGTGTATTTCAATTTGATTTTTTTTTTATAATTTTCTTATGATCATTTATTTAAGGAGTGTATCTTAACATAATAATTACTATTATATATAATTATTTTTTTGAACGATTTTAGAATCTTTAAAAAAAAACTGATTTTAGAAAAATGTTTGTACCTAAATCAATTAAAAAATCGTTCGCCAGGATTACTTAAGTTTTTTGTTTCGAACATTGGGTAAAAAAAGGATAGGGGATGTGTTATGGATTATAATTATTATTAATTATTTATATGATTAATGGGTTGGGTTGGGTTACTAAAAAAGAATAATAGTAAAATGGGGATTAAGAAAATATTTTTTTACTAACCCTAAGTGAGATAACGGTCCCGAATAACCGACTTCCTCATATTCTCTTCGACAGTTACACAAACAAACCACCCTCCATCAAATATTGATAATGGAACAAAGTAATCATAAGGATATTGGATAGATTTTTTTTTTTTTAGGATGAGAGGAAGGCAGTTCCATCATTTCTTTAATTTGTGTACTGTCACCGTGTCAGTGGCACGGGTAAGAGAATACTAGTCTATAATACAATACAAGGTCAAAAAACATTCTCTTATCTACCACATAAGTGGTGGTTCAGATTTAAAGTTATAAAAGTGATCCAACGGCTGAAATTAAACACTCTCCTATTTTCTTTTTTAACCTTCCTTTTTCATTTTCTCCTTGATATTTTTCTTTTTAACTATTATTTCTTTTTGCAGATGACTTACGTTTTTTTAAGTTTTTTTTCAAACAAAAAATCGATTATAAATAAATTATCATTTTTTTTTGTTTTTTTAGTATACTCCTTAAAAAAAGGTTTAGGGTTTATATATACTCTTTCTTTAAAAAAAAATTGAATTGGGTATTTTTTTTGTTTTTTATTTATTTGTATTCCAATTTGATTTATTTATTTTTCTCTTTTATTTTATTAGGATCATTTATTTAATATTTTGAACGATTTTAGAATCTTTAAAAAAAAATAATTTTAGAGAAACGTTTGTACATAAATCAATTAAAAAATCATTCGTCACGATTACTTAAGTTTTTTGTTTAGAACCTTGGGTAAAAATAGGATAGGGGATGGGCTATGGATTATAATTATTATTAATTATTTATATGATTAGTGTATTGGGTTGGGGTTACGAAAAAAGAATAATGATGATGAATAATTTTCGTTTAAGTTATATTTTTAAAATAGCTTTTTTTATAAATAAATTATCATTTTTTTTGTTTTTTTTTTGTATTTTGCTGGTAACCGATTATAAATTAATGATCATTTTTTTAAAAAAAAATTATTTAATATACTCCTTAAAATAAGGTTTATGGTTTATATATACTCTTTCTTTCAAAAAAAAAATTGAATTGAATATTTTTTTTCTTTTTTATTTATGTGTATTTCAATTTGATTTATTTATTTTTCTCTTTTATTTTATTAGGATAATTTATTTAAGGAGTGTATCTTAACATAATAATTACTATTATATATAATTATGTTTTTGAACGATTTTAAAATCTTTAAAATAAACTGATTTTAGAAAAATCGTTTGTACCTAAATCAATTAAAAACCGTTCGTCATGATTACTTAAGTTTTTTGTTTTGAACCTTGGGTAAAAATAGGATAGGGGATGGGTTATGGATTATAATTATTATTAATTATTTATATGATTAATGGGTTGGATTGGGGCTACCAAAAAAAGAATAATAGTAAAATGAGGATTAAGAAAATGCTTTTTTACTAATCCTAAATGGATAACGGTTTCGAATAATTTACTTTTTCATATTCTTCGGCAGTTATACAAACAAATCACCCTCCATCAAATGTTGATTATTGAACAAAGTAATCATCAGGGTATTGGGTAGATATTTTTTTTTTTTGATGAAAGAAAGGCGATTTCATCATTTCTTTAATTTCTGTACTGTCATCGTGCCAGTGGCACGGGTAAGAGAATACTAGTCTATAATACAATACAAGGTCAAAAAACTTTCTCTTAACTACCACATAAGTGGTGGTTCAGATTTAAAGTTACAAAAGTGATCAAACGGCTGAAATTAAACACTCTCCTATTTTCTTTTTTAACCTTCCTTTTCCATTTTCTCCTTCCTATTTTCCTTTTTAACAATTATTTCTTTTTGCAGATGACTTAAGTTTTCTTTAAGATTCTTTTTTTTTTGTTAAAATAGAAAAATCGATTATAAAAAAATGATCATTTTTTTTGTTTTTTAATTATTTTGTATACTCCTTAAAAAAAATTAGGGTTTATATATACTCTTTCTTAAAAAAAAAAAAACTGAATTGGGTATTTTTTATTTTTTATTTATGTATATTCCAATTTGATTTATTTATTTTTCTCTTTTATTTAATTAGGATCATTTATTTAAGTTTTTGAACGATTTTAGAATCTTTAAAAAAATGATTTTAGAAATATGTTTTTACCTAAATCAATTAAAAAATTATTCGTCATGAGTACTTAAGTTTTTTGTTTAGAACATTGGGTAAAAATAGGATAGACGATGGGTTATGGACTATAATTATTATTAATTATTTACATGATTAATGGGTTGGTTAGGGTACGAAAAAAGAATAATAGTAATGAATAATTTTCATTTAAGTTACATTTTAAAATAGTTTTTTTTATAAATATTATAGCAAAGATTCATAAATAATCTTTCTATTCACATTTAAAATTTTTTGTTTTGCAAATATATAATGAGTGGTAATTGATAAAAAATCATTTAGAATCAAAATTTGTAAGAAAGAGACATTCAATTGATTTTTTTCTCAAATAATTTCTTTTTAAAAATTTAAATCCCAAAATAATCCACATTTGAAACTATTTGTCAAAATGACCAATTTTTTGGAACTCGCTACACGGTGTAGCGAGTTTATAATTTTTCGATTAAAATCGCTACACGGTGTAGTGAATTTAAATTTGCTAAAATTTATTTTAATTTATGCTATTTAAAAAAAAAGTAAAATTTGAATTCGCTACACAGTGTAGCGAGTTCAAATTAAAATTCAAAGGCCCAAAAACAAAGTAATTCAAAGTCAAAGTAAGTAAAGTAAGTTTGTATTCTCGTATCACTTTAAATTACAAAATAATAATACAAAAAATATGCATTAATAAAGAAAACTAAAAAGAAATATTATTTTTTCCATTTCAAATAAATACTTTAAAAAATATACTTCAATAAAAAAAAATTATAATCTTCATTTCAAAAATAAATATTACTTTCGACTCAAAATGAATAACCAAAAAATAATACTATATTTTTTGTCCAAAAAAATGAACATTACTTTCTTCATCCCAATGAATATTTAAAAAAATAATACTGCTTCATTTACCTCAAAAATTAATGTTTGTAATGTTATTGCCTTCGTTTCAATATATGACATTAATTTTTTAAACAAATGAAGTAATATTTTATAAAATATTCATTTTTGAATTGAAGGAATTTGTTTTTCTTAAAAAGTAGAATTTTTTTCTATGTCAAAAAAAAAATGAACATTGCTTCTTTCGTCTCAATGAACATTTAAAAAAATAATACTACTTTATTCGTCTAAAAAATTAATGTCATCTTAATGTCATATTTTGAGACGAATGCACTGACATTATAAACATTAATTTTAGTGACGAATGAAGTAGTACTAATTTTTAAAATATTCATTGGGATGAAGGAAGAAATGCTCATTTTTTGGATAAAAAATGTAGTATTACTTTTTGGTTATTCATTTTGAGTCGAAAGTAATATTTATTTTTGAAATGAAGATTATAATTTTTAATAGAAGTATATTTTTTAAAGTATTTATTTGAAATGGAAAAAATAATATTTCTATTTAGTTTTCTTTATTAATACATAATTTTTGTATTATTATTTTGTAATTTAAAGTGATACGAGAATACAAACTTACTTTACTTACTTTGACTTTGGATTACTTTGACTTTGGGCCTTTGTATTTCAATTTGAACTCGCTACACTGTGTAGCGAGTTCAAATTTTACTTTTTTTTTTTAAATAGCATATATTAAAATAAAATTTAGCAAATTTAAATTCGCTACGCCGTGTAGCGATTTTAATCGAAAAAATTATATACTGGCTACACCGTGTAGCGAGTTCCAAAAAGTTGGTCATTTTGACAAATAGTTTCAAATGTGGGTTATTTTGGGATTTAGATTTTAAAATGGAATTATTTGAAAAAAAATCCATTCAATTTGTGATAATTGAATGGATTACCTTATTCCGGAATTATCAATTCCGGAATCCAAGTGGAAAGTGCTACTTTGGTAAATACTTTTTCAACAATATTAATTTGGTATTTAAATTTTTAAAAATCAATATTTTGGAAAAAAATTCTTACAAAAGTGATCCAACGGCTGTAATTAAATACTCTCCTATTTTCTTTTTTAACATTTCTTTTCCATTTTCTCCTTCCTATTTTCCTTTTTAACTATTATTTATTTTTACAGATGACTTAAGTTTTTTCTAAGATTCTTTTTTTTTAAAACAGAAAAATCGATTATAAATAAATGATCATTTTTTTTATTTTTTTTTATTATTTAGTATACTCCTTAAAAAAAATTTTAGGGTTTATATATACTCTTTCTTAAAAAAAACTGAATTGGGTATTTTTTTATTTTTTATTTATGTATATTTCAATTTGATTTATTTATTTTTTATTTATGTATATTTCAATTTGATTTATATATTTTTCTCTTTTATTTTATTAGGATCATTTATTTAAGTTTTTGAACGATTTTAGAATCTTTCAAAAAAAAATGATTTTAGAAAAGTGTTTGTACCTAAATCAATTAAAAAAACATTCGTCATGATTACTTATGTTTTTTGTTTAACCTTGGGTAAAAATAGGATATGGGATGGGTTATGGATTATGGATTATAATTATTATTAATTATTTATATGATTAATGGGTTGGGTTAGGGTTACGAAAAAAGAATAATGGTAATGAATAATTTTCTTTTAAGTTATATATATATATATATATATATATATATATATATTTTTATAAATATTCATAAATAATCTTTCTATTCATTTTTAAAATTTTTTGTTTTTCAAATATATAATTAGTGGTAATTGATAAAAAAATCATTTAGAATCAAAATTTGTACGAAAGAGACATTCAATTTGTGATATTTATTTTTTAAAAAATAGACATTTATTTTGGGATATATTGGAGTATATTATTTTGTGTTGTTTAGGGGTGATTTGTATTTTGTTGGTAACTGATTATAAATAAATGATCATTTTTTTGTTTTATTTTAATTATTTAATACTCCCTCCGTCCCATCAAGAGTGTCACCCTTTTAGGGGTGGCACGCAAATTAAGAAATAAAGGGGGAAGAAAAAATATTGTGATTGTAATTTGAAAATAGGAGAGAGAATTAGTGGAGGAAATAGTGAATTTAAAAAGTGTTGTGAGTGTAGAGGAGAGAGAATTAGTGGAGGGAATAGTGGATGGGATAATAGAATATTAATAAAATATTTCCTTTTTAGGAAAGGTGACGCTTCAAGCGGGACGCCATTTTGGGTAAAAAGTGACACTTAGAGTGGGACGGAGGGAGTATACTCCTTAAAATAAGGTTTAGGGTTTATATATACTCTTTCTTTAAAAAAAATTGAATTGGGTATTTTTTTTTCTTTTTTATTTATCTGTATTCCAATTTGATTTATTTATTTTTCTATTTTATTTTATTAGGATCATTTATTTAAGGAGTGTATCTTAACATAATAATTACTATTATATATAATTATGTTTTTGAACGATTTTAGAATTTTTTTTTAAAAAAAAAACTGATTTTAGAAATGTTTGTACCTAAATCAATTAAAAAATCGTTCGCCATGATTACTTAAGTTTTTTGTTTCGAACCTTGGGTAAAAATAGGATAGGGGATGGGTTATGAATTATAATAATTATTAATTATTTATATGATTAATGGGTTGGGTTGGAGTTACGAAAAATGAATAATAGTAAAATAGTAATTAAGAAAATGTTTTTTTACTAACCCTAAATGGATAACGATCCCGAATAATCGACTTTCTCATATTCTTCGGCAGTTATACAAACAAACCACCCTCCATCAAATGTTGATTATGGAACAAAGTAATCATCAGGGTATTTGATAGATTTTTATTTATTTTTTGGATGGGAGAAAGACGATTTCACCATTTCTTTAATTTGTGTAATGTCGCCGTGCCAGTGGCACGGGTAGAGAATACTAGTCTTTAATATATTACATGTCTACCTTTTTGAACTATTGGATTGCAATACTACACTCCTAAAATTTTCCTTTAAATACAATGCCAAAAATCAAAAGCCTCCATTATCTAGTCGTCTATCTTAATCTCAGATCACGAATTTGAGGCGGCATGAACATGGTGGGAAATTTCTATGAAAATAAACATGGGAAACACCACCCAAATTGCATTTTTATAACATTTCTTCATGCTTAATTGACCTCTAATAATGCTACTCACTTCGTCCCGAAATGAATGTTATAGTTAACTTGTCAACGTTTTTAAGAAATATGTTTTACTAGCTTGTACATTACACATTCAATAATAAAATTACACTAAATCACTCTCCTTAATTGAAAACATGATATTTATTTTGGGATGAAATAAAATAAGAATTGCAACATTTATTTCGGTACAGGAGTATCTAATATAATAGCCACCAAAAATCTCTTTTCTTTATGACTTCCTATATTGTGAGTTGTGACTGTCTAACGGTATTTTGTTGTGTGTCTATTTTTCCCCCCTTGGGCTCTTTCTTTCTTTCACGTAAACAATTCCAATCTAACTTAAGAGCCACATGCATTGCCACCAGAATTGTTGACAAACAAGTCACGGGTCCCAGAAACAGACGTTTTATCAATGAATTTTTTACTGACGGAGCCTTCTGTCAGTAATTACTAGAGGAGTTTGAGTTTTATCAGCAGAACTCCGTTGGTAAAGTAGGACATGACATTTCAAATGCAACCGTAGAACATTGTATATTAAGATATTGTGAGGCAGAGATTTCATCATGTAAAATGTGAGTTAATTTCTTAATTTCTACCTCTCGAGAGGCGGTAAGTTAGAGTTGTGGCCACCATTTTTAGCGACCATTATGGTAGCTCTACTGTTGTGGCAGTGGTTCCAATCTTACACCAAACTAACACTACGAAAAAACTGTGGATTAGCAAGGACAGTTTACTGAGTAAACTTTAATCCATGATAATTTTCAAGGAATTTACCTAGGAATTTTATTTCCTGCAAATAATGAGGAAAATATCAAGAAATTTGATGCTACCATGGCAAAATATTATTTCCGTTAAATGTCTGCCCGGCCCGAGTATATGGTCATTGGGGGGCCCTATTTTATCAGGATAGGGGGCCCTATTTTATGGTATATAGGGGGTCCACATTTTATGAAAATATAGCCAAAGTTATAATTATGGTTTGGTTCCCCCGTGTTATATTCTATATGCCGCATACTATATGTGTTGTGATCGATGTCGCATATTATGTGTTATATTTCGTATGCCGCGTATTAGATGTTGTGCGTTATATCTAGCGCCCAGATAATGAGAGTGCTTATGATTACGATGCTAGCCAAGGTTATGCTTATTGTTGTGGTTACGGTCTGGTTCCTTTGATGGCTTGGCCCTAGCATATTATATATTATATACCGAATATTGGTTCCCGCATGACGGATGTCGTTCCCGCATGTCGGATGGAGGTTCCCGTATGACGGGTGTTGGTTGTCGATGTGTCATGTCGCATATCGTAGGTCGCATGACTCATAATGTATGATATTAATGTTATAATGGTTACATGCCGTATATTGTATGTCGCATGTTAATGTTGTGGTGATGGTTTAGGCCAAGGATTATGTTTATGCGGTTATGGATCGATTCCCGCATATGGCTTGGTTCTCGTATGTTGTATGTCGCATGGCGCATGATTTATATTGTATATTGAATGTTAAATGTTGTAGTCTTTTGTTAGACTCCCCTCCATTGCAGGCGTGACACGTGGCAAATAGAAATAATGTGAATGGTGATGTCATTGATGACATCACCCTTGGAATATAAATACTCCCCCCATCTCCATTTGAGAGGTATGTCCCATTTTTTACAAAAGAGCTTCTCTCTCCTCTCTTTCTCTCTCTAAAAGTTAAATATTATGTCAATATATGTTATGAATCGGATTAATGATTCTCACGCCGGAGGGTTTTTGGGGGGAAAATCCCCCCACCCTAACGGTGTTTTCTCTTGTAGGTCCCACATTATTTAGGACCTCGTGGAGCGTGTATTTCCGGTCCGGTCACCGTTGCTACCCCGGTCAGTTCCGTGCAACACATTTTTCTGTGGCGCATCAAAATTCTTTTTTTTTTTTTATGGTGAATTCCTAGGAATTTAGGGAGAAATTTCCCTAGGGAAATTTGCAAGAAATTTATCAAGAAAACATTTTTCATTGTAATTTCTGATGAAAATGCCAAGAAATACTTTTTCCATGGTGAATTTCAAGGGATTTTCCAAGAAATATACTCCCTCCTTTCCAAAATGTTTATCCCATTTGACTTTTTTGTTGAACTTTGACCACAAATTTATGAGAGATTAATCATGTTCATGAAATTCTAAAAGTTGTTGTTGATAATATTATTAATGGTGAATCAATAGGAATTTTTAGAATTTCATGAGCATAATTAAATTGTCATATGTTTGTGGTCAAAGTTCAACAAAAAAGTCAAATGAGACAAACATTTTGGGACGGAGGGAGTATTTCCTAGGAAAATTTCCTTTTTAAATTCCTTGGGAATTATCACACAAAATTTCAATTAGGTAGATATGATTTTTTTAATTTTTTTTTTGGATAAATAAAACTATTTGAGATGTTAGTTAGTAGTGAATTTTTTTACAAAAAGTTATATAAGAAAAATTAAGAATTTTTTAAAAAACGAAAGTATATAATAGAAAAAAAGAGGTACGGACAATAGCATTTACTTTTAATTTTTTTTTTTTTGGATAATTAAAACTATTTGAGATGTTAGTTAGCAGTGAATTTTTTTACAAAAAGTCATATAAAAAAAGTTAAGAATTTTTAAAGAAATGAAAGTATATAATAGAAAAAAAGAGGGACGGATAATAGCATTTATTTTTTTATTTTTTTGGATAAATAAAACTATTTGAGATGATAGTTAGTAGTAAAATTTTTTACAAAAAGTTATATAAAAAAAGTTAAGAATTAAAAAAAATGAAAGTATATAATAGAAAAAAAGAGGGACGGGCAATATCATTTACTTTTTTTTATTTTTTTTTAATTTTTTTGGATAAATAAAACTATTTGAGATGTTAGTTAGTAGTGAATTTTTTTTCAAAAATTTATATAAAAAAGTTAAGAATTTTTAAAGAAATGAAAGTATATAATAGAAAATAGAGGATAATAGGGTATGAGTTATATTTTAGGGTATATGTTAAGGTTTAGGGTATATGTATATGGGTTATGATTTAGAGTATATGTTATGTGTATATGATACGGAGTATATGATTTAGGGTATAAAGTCTGAGTGTCTGGTGTATGAGGTATATGGTATAGGATATGAGTTATGGTTTAGAGTATAGGGTATGGGTGTCTGGTGTATGAGTATATGATATATGTTTAAGGGATTTGGTATATTAAAAATTATTTTATTTAAAAATTCTTAACTTTTTTATGTGTATGAGTTATAAGGTGTTTAGGCATATCATTTATGGTTTAGTGTATGGGGTATGATTTAGGATTTAGGGATTAGGCATATGATTTTTTTTTTAATTTTTTTAATTTTTTTTATAAATAAAACTATTTGAGATGTTAGTTAGTAGTGAATTTTTTTACAAAAAATTATATAAAAAATGTTAAGAATTTATAACTAGATCGAATTAACCTACATGTTAATTTACCCAATTTCAACACTATCCAAAACCCTAAAATTACCATTTTAAACCCTTATTTGGGAAGTGTTCATGATTGATCTCATTTTCTTGGCGTTGGGTTATGTTGTTGTTTTGTTGTTTTTCAGTTGATTTTGGAAGAGCCAAGGACCCTAAGACCCCTAAGTGATATCACAAACCCATAAATACCCAATCGAGATCAGAAATTCCTCAGAAACCCGCTGTAATTAATATACCTAAAATACCCCTCCTTCCCATCCAGTTCCTAAACAGCCCGCTTAGCCCACCCCGTCCTTTTCTATGTTATTTTAGAAAAATTAAATCAAAATGTAAAGTGTAGGATTCGAACTCTAGACCCTCCACTATAAACCAATGTCTTAACTGCTTGACCAATGCTTTGTTTATGTTTATTTTTGCAATATATTTCATTAGTATAAACTGTGGAGGAAAATTAATTTTAAAAAAAATGAGATTTCACAATCAATTAATGAGATTCAATATTCAAAATTTAATTAAGTATATATTTGGGTATAAGACTAGAATTACTCTTATATCTTAAAATTTAAGAGTAAAAAAAATCACAAATTTTTACGTTTTCTTTAAAATGTGAAAATTTGTCTTATACAGTACCTCCACTCCGTCGGTCTTATACACTCTCCCCGTCGGTCTTACACCTAAATGTATAAAACTAAAATTAGTCTTATACGTTAGAAAATAAGACTAAAATTAATCCTATAACTAAAGGTATATGACTATAATTACTCTTATATTTTATTACTCTTATATCTTAAGGTATAAGACCTTTGAATGGTCCTATAGCAAATGGTATAGGACCTGGGAACATAATATAGACAGCTATAAGACCTTTGAATGGTCCTATAGCAAATGGTATAAGACCTGTGAACATAATATACACAGTTAAAAGACCTTTGAATGATCCTATAGCAAATGGTATATGACCTGGCAATATCATATACAAAGCTATAAGACCATTGGATGGTCCTATAGCAAGTAGTATAGGACCTCACACAATCTTATACCAACGCATTAAGACCTTTGAATGGTCCTATAGCAACTGGTATAGGACTTAACAACAGCATATACAAAGCTATAAGACCTTTGAATGGTCCTATATCAAGTGATATAGGACCTCACACAATCTTATACCAATGCATTAAGATCTTTGAATGGTCCTATAGCAACTGGTATATGACTTAACAACATCATACACAAAGCTATAAGACCTTTGAATGGTCCTATAGCAAATGGTATAGGACCTGGGAACATAATATACACAGCTATAATAAGACCTTTGAATGGTCCTATAGCAAAATGGTATACGACCTGGCAACATCATGTACAAAGCTATAAGACCATTGGATGGTCCTATAGCAAGTAGTATAGGACCTCACACAATCTTATACCAACGCATTAAGACCTTTAAATGGTCCTATAGCAACTGGTATATGACTTGATTAAATTTTGAATATTGAATTTCATTAATTGATTGTGAAATCTCATTTTTTTAAAAATTAATTTTCCTCCACAGTTTATACTAATGAAATATATTGCAAAAATAAACGTAAACAAAGCATTGGCTAAGCGGTTAAGACCTTTGTTTATAGTGGAGGGTCTAGAGTTCAAATTCCACACTCTACATTTTGATTCAATTTTTCTAAAATAACATAGAAAAGGACGGGGTGGGCTTAACAACATCATATACGTTGGGTGAATGAGGGGAGGGGTAAAATTGGTATTTAGAAATCATATTTGACCAGGTCAAAGGAGTTTTGGGTTTACACGATATTTTGATCTGGGCTTCTCAATGAGTTTGGAGTTTTGAATTTGGGATGAGTTTTTGTGGGTTAAAATCTAGGCTAGAGGGGTAGGAAGGAATTAATCCATTTTGGAAGCCATTGATGCCCATAAAAACAAGGAAGGGTCAAATAAGTCGACAATTTCTAACTAGATCGAATCAACCTACGGAGAATTACCCGCCAGACACTCCACTTTGTTGACGGACTATTTGACCCTAATGAAGGATAGCGGTGAAATCATCTTGGTGAAGAACAATTACTTGATATCCGTCCCGAATACGCCCGTTCAGAAACGGTGGTTAACGGTGGTTGAAGGTGGTGGTGGTGGTGGTATTTTAAAGACAATCCATTAATAATTCTAAATATATATTTCTTTAATTATGTTTAATATTGTTTTTAATTACTAATTTAAATGAATTTTGAATAAATATTTATTTAATTATACAAATATATTTAATATATTAATTATATAAATAATATTTTATTTATACCAAAGAAATTATTCGACAGTAATTTCGTAGGCAAAATTTTTCCAAGGAAAACCATCAATTTTTTTTTAATAATAAATCAGTAATTATCAAGGACAAACTCCTTGACAATTTCCTTGGTAAATTACAAATGACATATTCCTTGACAATTTCATTGATAAATTGCTAAGGAATTCCATTCCTCAGCGAAATTACCGACTCCTCCTTTGCCAAGGAAATTTCCTAAGTTTGCCAAGAAACTTTTTCCTCACTAAAATATGTTTACCAAGGAATTTGTATCTATTGCCAAGGAAATTTATCCATGGCAATTGCGATTTTTTTTCGTAGTGTAATTAAAGCACATAACTTGTTATATACTCCCTCCGTCCCATAGAATTAAAGACTTTTGCTAATGCACGGGAATTAAGGAGGAATTATTATATTGAAAGTGTTGTGAGTGTGAAAATAAAATAGGAGAGAGAATGAGTGGAGAGAATAGTAAAATATAATGGTGATGTGAATATTAAAATAATGTAGGAGAGAGAATGAGTGGAGGGAATAGTAAAGATTCCTTTCCATTTTGGGAAAGTTATACTCCCTCCGTCCGCCTAGTAAGTTCACACTTACTGTTTACACGTTAATTAAGGAGGAAGTATTATATTGAAAGTGTTGTGAGTGTGAAAATAAAATAGGAGAGAGAATGAGTGGAGGAAATAGTAAATTATAATGGTTTGTGAGTATTAAAATAATGTAGGAGAGAGAATGAGTGGAGAGAATAGTGATTTAAGGTTTCCTTTTTAGGAAAGAAACAAAGTGTGAACTTTGTAAACGGACGCCCAAAATAGAAAGTGTGAACTTTGTAAGCGGACGGAGGGAGTATATTATTGTGGGACGCCCAAAATGGAAAGTTTATACTCCCTCCGTCCCAGCTCACTTGACACTTATTTCCATTTTGGGTCGTCCCAGCTCACTTGACACCTCCCAAAAATAGCCTACTTTTTATATTTTTATATTAGATGGACCCCACCACTCATTCTCTCTCTCTTCATTTTCCACCACTCAATTTATTCAACCAACACTACTATTTACCCCACTCATTCTCTCTCTTCATTTTTTACTACACATTTTTTTTATTTTATTAACTTTTTCTGTTTCGCGCCCACCTCGAGTACGGAGTGAGAGATATTATTGTGGGACGGAGGGAGTATATCATTTAGAGAGAGAGAGAGAGAGAGTGCATGTTCTTGGAAGTTCCCTAATCCATGACTTTTCAAGGGAATGAAGTTCATTGTCAAGTGCATCCAAAATGGATGTCTGCAGAGGATAGTATCACTATCATAAGCTCACCACTTTTGATTATTTAGCAACCTACTTGATTTTCTTGTATTGCTAAATATATAAGTCCTATTTTTAACAATATTTTTTCACAAGAAAAGGCCTCAACTTTACCTATCAAATGCTCCTCAACCCTCATTTTCTACTGCTTCTCCTTATCAAAGCAGCATCCTCTGACAACAATGGCTTCACCTTCACCGGAAACTTGGAAATCAGCGGTGTAAAAGAGATAACTCCAAACAATGGTGTGGTCATCACCAACATGACCACAACATGGGGCGTGGGCCACGCCTTCTACTCCCATCCGCTCCGCTTCAAGAACTCATCCATAGGCAATGCTTTCTCATTTTCCACTACTTTCGTGTTTGGAATAGTACCCGAGAATCCACTATATGCTTTCCATGGGATGGCTTTTGCCATTGCTCCATCAAAAGACATCGCTTCAGCTTCGTCTTCACAGCATCTTGGCCTTTTCAACCGGACCAATGATGGGCAGACATCTAATCATATAGTGGCTATAGAACTCGACACTTTCAAGAGTCTGGATGTTGGGGATATTGACAGTAATCATGTTGGCATTGATATTAACAGCATAGTTTCAATTAATTCCACTCCTGCAGGCTATTTCACTGATGAAAATGGTGAGTTCAAGAATGTAACACTTTCGGGTGCAAAAGAAATACAAGCTTGGATTGATTATGATGGTGTCACTAAAAACCTCAATGTCACATTAGCTCCACTGCATGTACATAAGCCAACACGCCCCCTTTTGTTTAAGAATATAGACATTTCGCCTTTCTTATTAGAGGAAATGTATGTCGGGTTTTCTTCAGCCACAGGCGTGCTCTCACAATCTTACTATGTCTTGGCTTGGAGTTTTGAAATGAACGGTAAAGTTGCAGAGCTAGATCTCTCAAGGCTTCCTTCACTGCCCGCCAGAAAAAGATTGAAAAAGAAACCAATGGTTTTGATTATCGGATGCTCTGTAACTGGATCAGTTCTTTTAGTTTCATTGTTGATTCTTGCTCTAGTTTTTGTTGTGAAAAGAAGACGTAAATTTAAGGAAGTCCTCGAAGATTGGGAGGTTCAATATGGGCCTCATAGGTTTTCATACAAGGATCTTTACATAGCTACAAAAGGGTTCAAATTGGATCAGTTACTAGGCCAAGGAGGATTTGGTCAAGTTTATAAAGGGGTACTACCAGAATTGAACGTCCAAGAAGTTGCAGTGAAGAAAATCTCACACGAATCGAGCCAAGGAATGAAGGAGTTTGTGGCAGAGATTGCCACCATTGGCAGGCTACGACACCCAAATTTGGTACGACTTCTTGGATACTGTCGAAGAAAAGGTGAGCTCTTTTTGGTCTACGATTACATGCCTAATGCTAGTCTAGACAAGTTCCTTTTTAGTTCCAAGAAACAAATCACTCTTACTTGGAGTCAAAGGTTCAAAATTGTGAAACATGTAGCCGAGGGGCTTGCCTATTTGCATGAAGGTTGGGTAGAAGTTGTAATTCATAGAGACATCAAGGCTAGCAATGTCTTATTAGATGGTGATATGAACGGAAAACTTGGCGATTTTGGCCTAGCGAGATGTTGCAATAACGGAAAGGATGCACAAACAACTCATCTTGCAGGCAAGTTACTTTTTATTTATTTTCAAATTTATAGGCTTTTTTATTAAGATATGACTTAATCTATTACAATAATGACACTTGGAAAGTGAAACATGTCATCTTGCAGGCACGTTAGGGTACATTGCACCCGAGCTAGCAAGAAAAGGGAAAGCAACTACAAGCACAGACGTCTTTGCATTTGGCGCTTTTTGCTTGGAAGTTGCGTGTGGAAGAAGGCCCGTGGTGCTTCAGGCGTTGTCTGAAGAAGTTATTTTGTGCGATTGGGTCTTAAATAGTTGGATGAAAGGGGAAATCTTAAAGACAGTTGATCCTAAACTGAGGGGTAACTTTAACGTCGAGGAGATGGAATTGGTTCTGAAGATTGGGTTGTTATGCTCACATTCTGTGGCTTCGGTTAGGCCAAGCATGTCTCGTGTTTTGCAGTACCTCAAGATGGATGTTACAATGCCTGAAAATTTTGATGCTCTTCTTGCTATAAGGGAAGACTTGGGGAGGCTTTCTAAGATATGCAGTTGTTCTGCTACACCATTACATTATTCTATACCTTCAATATCCATCACTGAATCGTTCAATTCTATAGGCAGGGGCGGATCTAGCCACTTTTGACATGGGCAGATCTCAGAATTTCTCAAAAAATTTTTTTTTTTTTTTACCTAAGTCACTGACTCTAAGTCCAGGCGATTCCAAAATCCTGGATGCGCGTCTGTCTATAGGCCGCTGATTGACTGAGTTATTATAAAGTCAACGTGGTCACCATTGTTTTTCTTTTAATGTTTACCATTCATTAATTTGTGAATATGCATAATGAAAAAAATATGTATGAACTGTTAGAACATGGATTATATAAACATATATTATTAGTGAAAGTACTTAATAAAATAATGATCAATATTATAATGATTAATACTCCCTCCGTCCCAGACCAAGGGTATATGGGGGGGATTTCACGCTTCTTAAGAAATTTTTTAAAAAATGAATAAAAGTTAAATGTGAGATAGGGAATAGTAATTAAATGTGTGGTAGGAAATATGAGAGATAATGTAAAAGTTAAATGTGTGGTAGGGAATAGGAGAGAGAATGTAAAAGTTAAAAATATTTAATAGGAGAGAGAATGAGTGGGAGGAATAGTAGTTAAATGTGTGGTAGGAAATAGGAGAGAGAATGTATAAGGATATAATGAATGGTTTTTTTTGTAAATATATGAAGATGATAAGGGTATTAATATATTCAAAAACTTGCCTTTTTTGAAAATGAACTCTTGGTCTGGGACGTCCCAAAAGGGAAAGATGAACTCTTGGTCTGGGACGGAGGGAGTATAAAGTATAGGATATAATATAATATGTAGAATTTCATAATATAAGTATACCATTAAATGATGGGCATAATGGTAATGTCTTATATATCAATAGGTGTAGTCCCTAAATGAAGTGCCCCTTGAATTTCTATATAAAGGCCTATCCATCAAGCCTATGAATCACTAGTTATTACATTCTCATTCAGTTCAAACTCTTCCTAAGTTCTTGAAGACTAAAGAGAATAAGGGCACTCATCATTTAGGTACTCCTTCCCTTTTTGAAGACTATCTTCATACTTCATCAAGAACAAGACTAAGAACAATCATGGAATCACAAGGTACACGCTTCCGTCTTCTTCTTCATTCTCCTCTCATTTTTAATCTAGTTATGAGTCGGTTCATGATTGATGGATCATTTTGTTCCAACAATTGGTATCAGAGCCTGCTCATATACTAGATTGAGTTTGAAATTATTATAGAGCCTTATGCTTTAATTTATTTCATATTTGTAATCCTTGTGTGATTTCATTTGGTTTTGTTCTTGTTCATGATATCCATCTTGTCTAAGAGTATCATATTCATAACTTCATTATATTTATGATTTTTGGTTTTACTCAAAAGGCTTTCAATTCTTAATGTAAGATTATCCCATTTTTGAACATAGCCACCATCCTTGGATGCGTTGTGAGTTTGTTCATATGCATAGCCACGCATTTAAAAATGTGATGTGAGTATGCGGATCTACTTGCTTTGATTGAATATTGATTCACCATTAAGTTAAGAATTGATAGTCAAAATGTGGAAAATTGGATGTTATGGCTCGATGTCCTGGCAAAGGGCCCGACGCCCTCCAAGGGCGCGGGCCTAGCCAACGTGTAGACTGGTATCGGAGCACAAAGGGGGGGGTGCGGGGGACGTAGCCCCCCGCGGTATGGTATGGCTCTCTATTTTGGTTCAAATATGTTCATAAAAAGGGTGTAAAATTGGTGCCTTTTCGTAAAATCTGGGTTTCAAGTCGTGCTGTAGTTTATGTTCATTGGGAGCGTCCGCTCCCCCTTGGCAGAAAATTGGTGACTTTTCGTTTCCAGATTTGACGAAACTTCTGTTCACTGGGAGCGTCCGCTCCCTTTATAGGGGTGCGTCCGCTCCCCCTTGACAGTGGGTTTGATGACATCCAAAGACCATGTTTTGTCTTAAGCCTTGGTTTGGTTAATTTAGAGGGGTATTAGGGCCATATTGCCCCATAATTTTGATAATTTACTAATAAATTATAGTATCTGGATATCAATCGCACTTCGGTGGTTCTTAGAGTTGTCAAAACTTTAAGAATGGACGGGTAGAACAAAAGGATATTATCTTTTATTAATAAATTTCATTTGTTTCTTTACCCTTTAAATTTTCAGAAATTACCTTAAAGTCTTAAGTTCCCTAAAGTATGATTAATTATATGCTTAAACAAATTTATTCATTGTTTAAATAATATTGTTGCCAAAGCAATTTACGTTATTTAAATACAAATTTGTTAAAGTGATGAATGTAAGTGTTGATATGTGATAACATGCTTGTTTCCCAAAGGAGACCTTGTTATTGACTAAGTATTTGCATTCATAGGGTAATAATTGAACTAAACTTTTGGTCATTTTAAACGCTGTGAACCATTCCAAAGGAAGGCGGGTGTTTAAAGTGAATTGTTTATATTCTTTATTACCGAGAAACAAATACCTTAAATTTTAGGACATTTTTTATACTTGATCCGGCCCAAAGGAAGGCAAGTATTTAAAGTGTGTTGTTTAAGCTATTTGTTTACCCTAAGATAAATCAAATTGTGAGTCAATTCGCAATTCAAAGATTAGTCTTGATGTCATATTGATTATCTTTTACTATGATGGAATTTATTTTTATATAATTAATCATTGTGTAATTTCTTATATATGTTTTGTTTCATTCTTGTTCTTCTCCTTCAGATTTGATTAATGCTTCATCCGTAACTACTGCTATAAATGATGTACCTTTGCTTACTGGGACTAAACTTAAAACTTGGAAAAATAATATAACGATGATCTTAGGCAATATGGACATCGATCACGCATTAGTGGAATCAAGTCCCGCTGCTCTCACTAAAGGAAATACCGTTATAGAACGGAAAAATGTTGAGCAATGGGAACGGTCCAACCGCGTGAGTCTAATGATCATGAAAAATGCAGTTTCAAAGACATTTTTGGACAATATCTCTGAGATCGAAAATGCTGAATTTTTCCTTGAATTCTTGTGAAAACTTGTTTCCATTCAGTACAAGGGTGAGGAAAATCTTCGGGAGTACATTATTGAATTATTTCAACTTTCGATCAAACTAAAGACACTTAAGTTAGAGATTTCGGAAAATTTGCTCGTGCACTTAGTTTTGATCTATCTTCCTCCTTAATTTGGTCCTTTTGAGGTGACCTATAAATGTCGAAAGTACAAGTGGAATATTAATGGATTACTTTCACATATGACATTAGAGGAAGATAGGATGAAATATCTTAAATTAGAAAGTACTCACTCAGCATCTACTTCTTCTCGTGGGATTAAGAGAAGAGGGAAGAAAATTGCGATTGCAAGTAAGAAGCATAAGGGATCATTTAAAGATCATAAAGTCAAGAAATGCTTCTTTTGCAAGGACCTTACTCGCATGAAGAACGACTACCATAAGTATCGCGAATGGCGAATTCAGGATGATATGTCATTTGGTCTTGTTTGTACTAAGGCAAATTTGGTTTCAATTCCTTAATATACATAGTGATTGTATTTGGTGCAACAACTCACATTAGTTTATGTATGCAGGGTTGCCTGAATTATCGAATCCCCAGTGAAGATGAGAAATACATCTATATGAAAGCTGGAAATCCGGTTGAGGTTATAGGCATAGGGACTTTTAGATTAATGATAAGTAATGGCTATTATTTTGTATTAAATAATACATTCATTGTACCATCTTTTGATGGAATTTAATATCTATCACAATTTTGAACAAGGAAGGTTACTCTTGTTTTTTTGGGAATAATAAATGTGATCTTTATTTTAAATTCCAAATTTGTCGGTACTAGTACTTTGTCATATATCGATAATCTTAATTTACTTGACACAGTCAAGAAAATGAATGAGTCCCATAATAATGAAACCAAAAACTAAAGGCACTAAGCAAAAGTTATCAAGTGAAAATTATTGTATTCTATGGCATAGGCGTTTGGGTTATATCTCCAAAGGGAGAATTGATAAAGCTTATGTCGGAGAGAATCCTAAAACAACTTGATACTCCAGATAAAACTTTTTCATTAAGTGTTTTAAAGAATAAATTTACAAACATTAAAGGAAATAGAATTTTGAGAGTATCAAACATCTTGGAACTAATTCATATGGACATTTGTAGACCATTCATTAATCCTTCATGGAATGGTCAACAATATTTCATTACGTTCATGGATGATTACTCTCGTTATGGATACATTAGAGTTTCAATCATTGGATGTTTTCAAGTCTTTTAAGGCATAAGAAAGACTATTAGAACGTTAAAACCGATCATGGTAGTGAAAACTACGGATGGTATAACGTATTGGGTGAATAACGTCCGGGTCCTTTTGCTCACTATTTGGAAGAGTGTGGGATTGTCCCTCACTACACCATGCCGGGGATACCTAGCATGAATGGTGTAGCCAAGAGACGTAATAGAATCCTTAAGGATATGATAAGAAGTATGGTTTCTTGTACTTCTTTACCTCACTCATTATGGGGCGATGCTTTGAAAACCGCAACCTACCTACTTAATAGAGCTCCTTCAAAAGCTACTAACAAAACCCCTTATGAATTATGGACCGGTAAGAAACCGTCCATTAATCATCTTCATGTTTGGGGTTGTCCAGCCGAAGCTAGGCCTTATAGACCTAACGAAGGAAAGTTGGACGCTAAGACCGTTAGTAGTTATTTTGTAGGGTATTATCAAAGATCTAGGGAATATAAATTCTATGACCCAAAGACTAGAACCTTTTTTGAGACGGAAAATGTTAGGTTCTTTGAGGATGTTGAATTTAGAGGAAAAAATTTGAATAGTAATTTTGAATTTGAAGAAATGGAAGAGGAATTCGTTTCTATACCTCTTCCTATAGTTTCTATCGAAAATCAAGCAGTTGTGCCTGAAATTCGACAAGAACATAATATTCAAAATGACGTTAATTCTCTTATTAATGAACAACATGAAAATGTTGATGAAGAAATTCAACACCCTCAAAATCAAGAAGAACCAGTGCCATTAAGAAGATATAATAAAGCAAGAAGGAGTGCTATACCGAATTATTATGATGTGTATCTTGCCGAGAATGAGGAACCGTTAGGTTTAGTGAGAGATGAGCCAATCACCTTCCATTAAGCCATTAATAGTTCTAATTCTCATAAGTGGATCAATGCCATTAATGAGGAGTTAAAATCAATAAAAGACAATGACATTTGGGATCTTGTCCCATTACCTGAAGGTGTAAAACCTATTGGTTATAAATTGATATTTAAAATCAAAAGGGATTAGCAAGGTAATATGGAAAGATATAAGGCACGTCTTGTTGCTGATGGATTTACTCAAAAGGAAAGCATTGATTATAAAGAAACATTTTTTCGGTATCTTCTAAAAACCTCTTTTATGATCATTATGGCATTAGTTGCACATTATGATCTTGAGCTTCATAAAATGGATGTTAAGACAGCTTTTCTCAATGGCGACATTGAGGAAACTATCTATATGAAGAAATCAGAAATTGTGACTAATTCGGATCAAACTAGTCAACTGGTTTGTAAACTTAAGAAATCCATTTATGGGCTTAAGCAAGCATCTCGTCAATGGTACTTAAAATTTAACCAAGTTATTCTTTCATTTGGATTTGAAATGAATCTTGGTGAAGATTGTGTGTACCATAAGTTCAGTGGGAGTAGATTTATTATTTTGGTCTTATATGTGGATGATATTTGGATGATATTTTTTTTGCTAGTAATGATAAGGACCTTCTAAAAGGAACTAAGAAATTTCTCTCAAATAAATTTGAGATGAAAGATCTTGGAGAAGCTTCTTTTGTATTAGGAATCCAAATACATCGTGATCGCTCACGAGGTATGTTAGGATTGTCACAAAAGAGCTATATAGAGAAGGTATTACAAAGATTTAGCAAGAAAAATTGTAAACCACATGACACCCCTGTCTCTAAGGGAAATAAATTCAGTTTAAAGTAAATGTCCTAAAGATTAATTTTAAATCAAAGTATATGGAAAATATCCCTTATGCACCGGCAGTAGGAAGCTTAATGTATGCGCAAGTCTGTACTCGTACAAACCTTGCATTTATTATTGGGATGCTTGGTCAATACCAAAGCAATTAGGAAAAGAAGAACATTAAGTCGCATCCAAAAGAATGATGAAGTACCTATAAAACATTAAACTGTATGCTTATGTATATAAAATCGGATCATTTTGAGATCATTAAGTATGTCGATTATGTTTTAGTGGATGCAAAGATGTCGAAAGACATCATATGGTTATGTCTCTTGTTAAAGAGAAATAAGTATAAAATGAACAAATAGATATACAACTTATAGGATCAAACTCCATGTTATTGGATCCATTTTGTAAAGCGTAATCTCTTTTGATGTTTCATGAGCATACTGCTCATATGGGTGAAACGACTTTTGAAAATGCTTAAATCAGTGGGAGTTTGTGTTGTTTTCTATTTCTTTGTATTTTTTTTTATTTATATTGATCTCATTTGGTTAAGTAGGACTAGTTGGAGAATATATATATATGCGTTCTTCATATATATTCATTAATATTCCATACTACATATTTATACTTAATCTATGTCATTTAGTTGGATATATATATGTGATTAATGTGGGTTTAGTTGCGAATCAATTACAACGACTGCCCCTTTAGTCCTTATACTTATATGACTAATGGACGGAATTGTTTTCAAATGACAACAAAGTGCACATAAGAGTTGTCATTTATGTTATAAATATGATTGGAGGATTTTATTAATTATAAATATATGTCATTATAATCCAAATGGGAGATTGTTAGAACATGAATTATATAAACATATATTATTAGTGAAAGTACTTAATAAAATAGTTATCAATATTATAATGATTAATATAAAGTATATGATATAATATAATATGTAGAATTCCATAATATAAGTATACCATTAAATGATGGGCATAATGATAATGTCTTATATATCAATAGGTGTAGTCCCTAAATGAAGTGCCCATCGGATTCCTATATAAAGGCCTATCCATCAAGCATATGAATCACTAGTTATTACATTTTCATTCAGTCCAAACTCTTCCTAAGTTCTTGAAGACTAAAGAGAATAAGGACACTCATCATTTAGAAGATCTACTCCTTCCCTTTTTGAAGACTATCTTCATACTTCATCAAGAACAAGACTAAGAACAATCATGGAATTATAAGGTACACGCTTCCGTCTTTTTCTTCTTCTTCGATCTTCTTAATCTAGTTATGTGTCGGTTCATGATTAATGAATCGTTCATGTTCCAACATGAACAACAAAAAAAAAAAAAGGGCTGCACCATTTTCCAAACATAGTTGTTGCTTGCCTAACTCATATAACCATAGTTTTTTGGCAACATTTTGATACCATAAAGAGTGAAGACATACTGAACGCACTAGTTAGAGCAGTCTGATCTTGTTCTAACGAGAGTCGCATCCGTTGATCTATTAGAAAAGTTGTTGAATCAACGACTATTCCTAAAGTTAGTAGGGTCCATTAAATTGTACCCATTTAAGCTTGGGCGAGCTTGTGAAGTAACTCTGACTTATCAAGCTGGTCAAATTGGTCTGCATCTAGTGGGATCAGGTACTTTATTTGCAACTGTGACTTCGATAGTTCCCCGTAATTATGGTATGAGGCATCCTTGAAGTCCTCGAAAGCAAACTAATTTTATACTCCCTCCGTCCCATAACAAGCGATACATTTTGTCATTTTGGACGTCCCACTGATAAGTCTCACTTCCTAAAATGGAAAAGAATCTTTACTATTTCCTCCACTCATTCTCTCTCCTACATTATTATAATACTCACAACACCATTATAATTTACTATTCTCTCCACTCATTCTCTCTCCTATTCAACTATCTACACTCACAACACATCAACCTTTTCACTTTTTCCTTAATTCCCGTGCAAAACAGTAACTGTGTCGCTTATTATGGGACGGAGGGAGTATTTGGGTGAGTCATTTATTATCTTCAACATGAATATATGGACATAAATTGATGCAGAAACGTCAAAATTTTTCTAAAGAAAGGCAACTTGTTGCCAAAAAAAGACAGGGTAGGACATGCGAGATTAACAAATTACCATTCTCTACTACCGAAATATGCACTCTCACTCGCTACTCGATGTCGTGGCAGTGCCATGTGACGGTATAGCTTAGTATGTCAGCAATTCAATTTGATTTTAAGGGTACAATTATCTTTCAGCAAGGACTATCAATTTGATTATGAGCGATATATTATGCCGCGACTACTGTGCAATCGGACCAGGAAACCACGACCCCCTACTCCATATCATAGGCCTAGGTCGTGGATGCGATTATCCGAGTGGGCCCCAAATATTGTCCAATAAATTTTGATCACATCCTCATAAGACATAATACTACAGATGTGACTGCATCCCCAAAACACGATTTGCTAATACGAAACGCTACTAGCAGCATATCATTTAATCTGGTAAAAAAGCTACAATCTTTTTTTTTAAAAAAAAAAGAAAGGAAAGAGAGACAGAGAGATTGAAGAAAGAATCTTAATCATCGAGGTCCCGACAGAAACGATTCTACAACAGAGTAGGTGGGCGAAAATGGGTCCTCAATATCAAACCCTTTCCGATGTGCAGGGTCAGTGCTCGACGAAATGCCAAGCCCAGACATCTCGAAAGGAGGAACGCCACTTTCCAAATACTGCACAACTTGCCTCATACTTGGCCTACTCAAAGGCTCAGCCTGACTGCATAGCAACCCAAGCTTTAGAACCAACTCCACTTCCTCTGCTACATAATCCCCACCTAAATTCCGATCAACCGTTTCAAGAATCTGACCATTTTTCCAGCAAGAAAACACCCA
This sequence comes from Adenophora triphylla var. japonica, assembly GCA_022495995.1. Lineage (NCBI taxonomy): Eukaryota > Viridiplantae > Streptophyta > Magnoliopsida > Asterales > Campanulaceae > Adenophora > Adenophora triphylla. The sequence goes on along the minus strand of JAFEMH010003456.1, from coordinate 182,991 downwards.
ATTAACCAAAATCACTTTCTCTGGAGGCGCTTCTTCTTCAATAGGCCTTCTACCACAAGCAACTTCTAGCAAAAACACCCCAAAAGCATACACGTCGCTAAAAGTTGTGGCTTTTCTGGCACACTCGGGTGCAAGGTACCCGAAAGTACCAGCAACATGAGTAGTTTGTGGGTCCGCTCCATGATCATACGACCTTGCGAGCCCAAAATCTCCGAGCCGTCCGTTAAATTCACTATCTAACAACACATTACTAGCCTTGACATCTCTATGAATCACAACTTTTTCCCATTCTTCGTGCAGATAGAAAAGCCCCGAGGCTACCCCTTTGATGACTACAAATCTTTGACTCCACCCAAGGGTAAACTTTGGTAATTTGCCGCTATGGAGAAACTTGTCTAAGCTTCCATTAGGCATGTAATCATATACCAAGAGAAGCTCATGTTTTCTCCGACAATAACCCAAGAGTGGCACTAAATTCCGGTGTCTTAGCCGGCCAATGGTGACCACTTCCGCTACAAACTCTCGCATACCTTGTCTTGACTCGTGTGACACCCTCTTCACTGCAATCACAGTTTTTGACACTGGTAATACCCCTCTGTAGACCTTACCAAATCCTCCACTCCCGAGTAACTCCTTTTCACTAAAGCCTTTAGTTGCAACATACAAATCCTTGAACTTGAACCTATGAGGACCATAATCGATTTCCCAATCTTCAAGAACTTCAGCAAACTTCCTCTTTCTTACATGATAAACTATGCATGATATCACTATTAGCAGAAAAAGTATAGAAAACAAAGGAAACCCAATAATGAAAAGCTTTGATTTTTCTATCCGGTGAACTTTAGGAAGCTTCGGAAGTTTAGACAAATCAAGATCTTGAGCCTTTTCGCTCATTTTGAAACTCCATCCTGCAATATAATGAGAATCCGAGACAGCACCACTTGAAGCTGAAAATCCGACATACATCTTCTCAAGCATGATTGAGGAAAGATCGTGGTAATAAGATATGAGCGGTTCGTTTGGTTTTCTAGAACCAACCGGAGCTAAAGTTACCTTAGTTTGTTTCTCTGCACCATCATATTCCACCCAAACTTGCAAAAAATAGCCACTAATAAGCATGTTCCGAGACTGAGAATCGCTAGCTGGCCTAGCAATCGCAGATTCTAAGCCGTTCAGATCAATGCCAACATGATGATCATTAATATCACCAAACTCGAGGTTCCTAAACGTATCAATCTCCACAGCAAACACATGATTAGTGGACTTTCCATTGTTGAAGAAGTTGAAGAGCCCAAGGTACTGAGTTTGAAAAGCGTTGGGAAGACCCTTCGTTGGTGCTATCACGAAAGCCAATCCGTGGCCAGCAAAGGGAGTAAATTTAGAGACGATGGAGAAGACGAAAGTGGAGGAGAAAGAGAGAGCTGAGCCGTTTGGTGAGTTCTTGAAAGTGATTGGGTTCGGATAAAAGGCGTGGCCCATGGAAACTTTGCTGGTGTCGCTGGTTAGCCTCAGGAGACCGTTGGAGCGAAGCTCGGCAACACCATCAAGGGTCAGGTTTGCTGATCTGAAACCATTGTAGGTGAAACTTGCATGTTCATCAGAGACAGCTTTGGGGGTGAGTTGAATATACAAGAAGAAGAAGACTAGTAAGCTCAAGAAGTTGTATTTTATCATTTTTCAGCTCTCTGGATTGGAGTTTGAGAACTGAAAAGATGCAGAGGAAGATATGAGCAATGGCTGAATGACATGGAAAGTTAGAGATAAGAAAATTATTTGGCTTCTTTATTGAATAATCAAACTTGCCAGCCAAGAGCCATATACTGACTCTGTATGGAACAACATGGAAAGTTAACACTGGAATTGTGTTATTTGACCAAAAACTAGTCAAGCAAAAACAGACTAGCTCTTAACCATTCATTATATTAGTAATAAATAAACTGGCAATTGCAATTTGGTTACCTTACTTTATATATATATTTGTACATTAATTCCAACATTGTACTATTTTTTTCATTTTGATGCAATCTGGTATAGAAGCTGACATAATGTTAATTTTAACGAAGTTGATGGAAAGCATATCAAATTTCTTTGAAAATCGTAATTTTAATTTTCATTATTTCATTAATCAATATCAATATGTCAGTATACAAGTTCAAATCTAAACATGTACTTTATTAATTACTATATCAACAATAAATAACGGAAAATATAGTAATTGGTAAAATATTTTTTAATATTTTTTCCATATTTTAACCCTTTCATATTAAGGTTGATGGATGAAATAGTCGAAAATATGAATTAGTTTAGGTGTATGGAGTGGCCATTACAATTTTGAATTTTCACAGAAATTCGTTAAGTTTTCTAACAATTTTCGTTAAACAATTAACACATCATATGTTTGTACACCAGAATGCCACAAAATTTAAAAATTAGGAATCGGGTTGCTAAAGATACTCCTATTTGAAACTAGTTATAAATTTGTTTAAAAAATAAGATAATCAAATTGCAATTTACCCTAAATAAATTTGTATGTGAGTGAAGAAAAGTTGCTTGTTGAGACAAAGACCAATATAGTTGCGTTAACCGATTGAACTGTAACACTAATGAAAAGGGCGGTGACTTTTTTGAGTTTGAGTCAAATATGGTGTCACCAAAATCTTTAAACGTAACCAACTTGGTTACCCATCTTTCTTGCTACAACTTTCCTTTGTCGGGTAATACGAAAGTGTCACGAAAAATGTTACAAAATTTGATTTATAAAATAATGTGTCATGATTTTGTTAGTGATCTTAATTAGTTGACGAGTCCACGATTCAACTAATAAAATATCGTCACCTCATTTATATCCATTTTTTTAAAAAAATAAATAAAAATCCCCCTATTGCCTTCGGTGTAATTATGAAATCGATATACTATTGTATTTGGAATCACTTTCTCGATATCAAAATAAATATTACATTTTTCATTTCATTTTATTTTATTTTATTTCATAATAAATGTTGTGTTTCTTAATAAGAAAAGTGATTTATTGCAATTTTATTATCGTATAAATAATGTATGAATTAGTAAAATTACATATTAAAAATATTAACAATTTAACAATTTAACTGTGATATTTATTACGTGCTAGATGGAGTTGTTTTGTATGTTTTGAGTCCATGGCCCAACCTTGATTGTTGACAAAGAAAATTTGAGGCTTTCAAATTGCCGGTATTCTAGTTAAAACTACCACTTCATTTTGTCATTAAAATCATCCGTCAATTGCATATTTGACTTGAATTTTTAAGAGCGGTAGAAATTCTTTAAATTAATATCCGATAAATTAATAAACTTTCTAAAATAATAAATTAATTCAATCCCAATTTTGATCTGTTGGAAAAGTTATAAAAATTGGTAAAATAGCAAGATAATAATTTTTCGAGAGACCTCTTTATAATTTTAGGTCTCATAAAAATTATAAACTAATAATCTTAAAAATTAAAAAATTATTATTATTTAATGAAAATATGATCATATAGTTTTTTGTTTTTTTTAAGTTCAAATCTAGTTAGAGTTTATATACCAGATTTGTTTCAAAAATATATTGAAAATTAACTATTTTTTCTTTTGTAAAATGAACTAGTACTCCCCTACCCGTGTCAATGGCACGGTGACAGTACAACATAAATAATGCGTGGTTGAGATCATAACCCCCAAATGCATTTAGTTTAGTATCTATGATTACATTGTAAATAATCAAAACACCATAAAATAGAAAAAGAAAAAACAAATCTATTAAAATGTTTAAATTTTCATTTGATTGCAAGAACAACAATATTGATGGTCCCTTACATCAACCCCACCCACTTTCCTCTTTCCCCTCGATCCCCTCACACTCTTTTATGTAAGTCACTATCCTTTTGACTTAGTATGATTACATTGACACGGTGACAGTACACAAATTACAAAAATGATGAAATCGCATTCCTCCAATAAAAAACTAAAAATAAAAATATATACCCAATATCCTGATGATTACTTTGTGCCATAATCAACATTTGCTGGAGGGTGATTTGTTTGTGTAACTGTCGTAGAGAATATAAGGAAGTATTGTAGTTTTTGTGCAAAAAAATAATAATAAAATAGTTGTGTTTTCTTCAAGTTGGAATAAACTACGATACTTGAAAATTAAAATATAATTTTTTTTAAACTCGTCAAAAAGAAAAAAAATAACAATTACTTTGGGTCAGAGAATAATAACTAATACAAAAATTATTAGTATTATTTAACTAAATATTGATGAGAACAAATAAATTATTTTTGTAAGAATAAATTTAATATTAGATTTGGGCCAGATTAGATAAATTGGGCTACTGGTGAACCAATTTTTTAAGCATTTTTTATTTTGACAATATTATTAAATTTTGGCCCGATTTGATCATTTTGGTCATTGGTGACCAATTTTTAAGCATTTTTCTATCTGGACCATACTATTAGAAATGTCCATGATTATATTATTTTATTTTGGTAAGTTTGTATTTTCAAAACATAATATTTTTTAAACAGGCCATTAGTGGCCAATTTTTTAAGCATTTATCTATCTGGACCATACTATTAGAAATGTCCATGATTATATTTTTTTATTTTGGTAAAAAAAATCAAAATATAATACATTTTAAAATTTAATTTATAATATTTAATTTTTAAACTTTATTTTTATAATATTTATTTTTTTACTGACTTAGGGTTTGTATCTGGGTCAAAATACGTGAATTGATCCTGATTTGATAATTTGGGTCATAATATTATTAATATGGGAAGGTAAGGACGGTTACGGGGAGGTGGACGAAACTATTAGAAATGTCAATTATTTTTTAAACTGGCCATTGGTGGCCAATTTTTTAAGCATTTATCTATTTGAATCATACTATTAGAAATGTCCATGATTTTATTTATTTTAAACTTTAAACTTTATTTTTATAATATTTTTTTTTTACTGACTTATGGTTTGTGTCTGGATCAAAATACGTGAATTGATTCTGATTTGATAATTTTGTATTTTCAAAACATAATATTTTTTAAACTGGCCATTGGTAGCCATTTTTTTAAGCATTTATCTATCTGAACCATACTATTAGAAATGTCCATGATTATATTTTTTATTTTGGTAAATTTTTATTTTCAAAACATAATACATTTTAAAATTTAATTTTTAAAGTTTATTTTTATAAACTTTATTTTTTATTAATATGGGAAGGTAAGGACGGTTACGGGGAGGTGGACGGAACTATATTTTTTAAACTGGCCATCGGCCATTTTTTTAAGCATTTATTTATTTGGACCATACTATTAGAAATGTCCATGATTATATTTTTATTTTGGTAAATTTTTATTTTCAAAACATTATATTTTTTAAAATTTAATTTATAATATTTAATTTTTAAACTTTAAACTTTATTTTTATAATATTTATTTTTTACTGACTTATGGTTTGTGCCTGGATCAAAATACGTGAATTGATCCTGATTTGATAATTTGGGTCATAATATTATTAATATGGGAATGTAAGGACGGTTACGAGGAGGTAGACGTTATGGGGAGTTGGAAGTTACAGGCGGTTAAGGAGGGTGGGATGATTTGAGCCGTCGGATCAAATTTGCAAGATTCAATCTCAGCCACCACTTATACCCAGGCTAAGAGGCGGTTATGACCAACCTGTATTGTATTATAGATTCAAAATTATCATCAATTTCAAATGCCTTTTAACTTACAATATTATGTACATATAATAATGAATATAGTTTATATGAAAATCTGAAATTCGTTGAATCAAATAATTTTTTTTAAATTAATTGAACGAAATAAAACTGACGGGCTAGGCCCAATGATTGAAGCTCAACACTCCATGTATTACACATGCACAGTTATTAATTCGGCCAATCCAATTGCCACTGCGCCTATGGCCAACCAACATAAGGTCAGTCGACCTAGCTTATTATCCGACCATCTTCGATCCCGACCTAGCTTCGTCTGACATGACATACGATCACTTATATAATTCACATATAATTCAAGGCACAAAGTCAGGTCGACTTCAAACATTCAGGCGACCTCGACCTACAGAAACGTGCGTCTATCTATGATTCAATGTGTAACCGCGTACTACAATCACGAAGATCGTTACGCCCACATTATATCCACGATTTAAGGGATTCCTAATTATCATACGGAGCTTCTATATATACTCGACTACATTCAACATAAAAGGGTAATGTGTTCTTGACTATTTTGAGATTACGTTATTTTCATACAGTTTTATACAAACTCATAACACGACATCTCATCATCACGCCAGAGGGTATTAGCCGGCTACCACCCCGTCTATTCGTTTGTTTGTGGTTTTAGGTCATAGATACTGGAGATCAACCTATTGCTGGACTAAGGCTGATCTGGATCATTTCCTGCGTCATCAGTTTGGTTACATTGCTGGGAAACGATCACACTAGACCTTGAAACTTCGCCCAATCACAAATATGGTCTTACACGGACATACATCTACTGCCTCCAGTGAACCATTACGTCAGAATGTTGGGGGAAACATAGATGCGGGTACGGGGAATCATACTGCTAACTTACCTCCTCCTCAACAGGGGCATCCCACTAGGAGGGCCACTCGCTCTAACAGCGTGGCTGATGGAATGGGATTGCAAGATAGGAGGAGAGAGAAGAGGCCCTTGCCTAATCAAGCTGTGAGCCAGTAAGTTAAAAGGGTCCACACAGGTCGTCCAGTTGTAGGCGACATCGCAGGTCCCTCAACTTCTCACATTGGTAGGAGGGAGATTTTGCTGGAGCAATCTAGATTGCTACAGAGCCTCCTCAAGGTACAGAATGAGCTGCTCAAGCTACCTGAGTCTCCTAAGAAGGATGACAGAAGATCCCAAAGGGTAGCCCTTCTCTTACCTCGCATAGGCGTGCTAATGGGGTGCCTAGATCGTCAGGAGAAGAGAGAAAGAATGAGATGCCTCCTTCTACCCACATCTCCATAGATCGGACTGGCGACCTAAGGGATAGGATCAACCAGCAAAGGGAACAAGAGGCCGACTCAGCTCAGAGGAGGCAGCTCGAAGCTAACAGGGCTCAGCGTAGGTCGCCACAAAGGAGAGAGAGGTCGTTTCCCCGTCGGGAAAGGAAAGAAATGACTCCCCCAAGGAATGAGTGACAAAGGACCCTCTCTAGAAGGGAACCCCACAGGGAGGAGAAACAAAAGTCAAACTCTATCTCCCATCAAAGAAGTGACCTGGATGTTATGGAGCCTCTCAACTTGAAACGAAGATTGGATGATATAGAGGCAGATAGGAAAGCAACCAATGGGAAGGGGTCGAGTTCTTTTGAAGAGGGGGTAAATGTTATAGTACGAGACAAAAGACAAAGGGCAACATAGCCGAAGGAAAGAATTAACGAAGAAAAGGAATTGGTACAGATACATGGTCTTTCAGCAGTGGCTTGTGCACGGCCAAGCAGCATGTTCACCTCGGCCGAGGGGATCCTGGAACAAAGATCAACAGTTGGGGATGATGTGAACTCGGGTCGAGTTCTTTAGAAGTGGAAGAGACTGATGTAGGAGATGGAGGCTGTGACCCAGGCGGACGTACCCATGGATGGCAGGCGTACGCTTCAGAGGGAGGAAAACAAGGCCAACCTCTTGGACGCGAGGCTGGCGCCTCACAGCAACCCAGGCGGTCTCCTCACTGCAAGTTCAACACGACGGGAACGAGGCTGGGACCGAGGCGGGTGCCTCGCGAGAATCCAGGCGGGCGCCTCAGGCTGACGGGAAGTTGCTGATGTTTGTTTGCGTTGTTTATTGTTGTTGTTTTAAAATTAATTTAAGGAGGGTATTTTAGTCTTTGGTGTGCTATTTCGTTTTAGGGTTTGTTTTAGGGTTTTGAGAGAGTATTTAAACATCTTTTAGGGCTTTGTTAAACTTAGTTTTTTTTATCAATTAATTTGTAAGAGTTTTCTCTTTATTTTCTGGTGAATTCCAGTTAATTTATGGTGGATTCCAGTTTATTGTGTTCTAAGGTTCTTCGCATGAGAACTCTTGTGATTAGTGCGCTAATCACGAATCTATCGCTTCCGTGCTGCGTCAATGGCTCTTTCAAGTATGTTCATTGATCATGTATTTCTTACTCTTGGCACAACTCATTGTTGATAACACTTTTCTTTATTCTTTTTGATTTATGAAGTCTCAGAGCCGTTTCTCACTCTCTTCCGGGACGTTTTTCAAAGCTGCAAACTATTTTGATCGCTTCATTTCCATGAATCAATGCCATGGAAGGATGCCACATTCTAATCTATCCTTTGTTTTTTTCTTTTTCTAATATTTGATTTTGTTTTTCATCTTTCTTTGTACATAACGAAAGCTGTACTCTATTGCAGGAATGGAAAAATTGTACGTTTGAATTGCTATCAATAGCATGTTTATCTATAGCATGCAAGTTTGGTGAGACAGCCCCGGCCTCCTCCTTTCCATGAAATGCAGGTGATCAACATTAATTTTGATTTTATACTCCATCCCATAAAGACGTTTTCATTTGCCATTTTTGTTTGTCCCAAAAAGATAGTCCCATTTCGAAAAAAATTAGGTTAAAATCATTAATATTAGTAATGAAAATGAAAATAGTGCATATGGTACAAGAAACATACTGTACAATTTACATGTGATAGTCCTTGCTCCTTAGAGCAACGCTATCAGGAAAAAAAAATCATTGAACTGTTGTTATTTTTTTTCAGTAGTTGCAGTCGATTGGCAATTGATTAATTTTGTAATAACAGGAAGGCCTAGACTACTCATTCGAACCAGGCTTGATCCAACGGATGGAACTCACTATATTAAAGGCCATCGTGATGTGTAGGAAACGGAGGTTATGAGATGGAACCGAACGAAAACCAACAAGTTTCGTTAACAAAGAAGGCACAGCCGTTCTTGTCCTTTAATTCAATTCATAAAATCCAAAACTGAGTTCTTCAACAACTAAAACAAGTTTAAATACTCTAAGAAACCCTAAAAACGTATTAGACTAGAAAGGACTAAAATACCCTAGATAATTGTTTTAAAAATCGCAGCAATAAAAACTTCAGCAAACTACTAAGGAAACTACCAAAACGTAAATAAGGAAACAGCATTTTGACGTGAGGCGCCCGCCCCGTTACTTGTGAAGCGTCTGCCTCAAACACCGTGGTTTGCTCCGCCATTGATGCGGCCGCCTGGCCTATCTTGAGGCGCACGCCTCGCCACCAGAAACATGGCCCGTGATTCTTCCCTTTGAGGCGCACGCCTGGTTCATCATGAGGCGCCCGCCTGGCTGCTTAATTGCTTGGTCTGTTGCGTTGCCTGCTGCGTGGCTTGTTGCAATGCTTGCTGCTTGGATCATACCTCCTTGGTGTTGAGCTGTATCATTCACCCCCCCTTGAAAAAGACTCGACCACGAGTCGATACCAACAAGACGCTGCAACAGAAACCCCATCATGTGCAAGTGAACCCAAAGTAATCCCCCCGCTTGAAAAATGATTCTCTTCCGCTGTGTACCAACTTGCTTATCGGGCCTAATGTGTCGTTCCGATGTGCCATCCACGCTAGACCAGGTGAGGAGTTGATGATTAATAGGGACAGAAGCCTTGTCGAAGTCAAGTTTCTTTCGGTAGTGATTAGGGTGCAATGTAACTGTCACTCCATCTTTCGTAAATGTATAAGTGTTCTTGTAGCCATCATGCGTAACCCTCTGATCAAACAACCACGGACGCCCAAGCAATACATGACACGCAACCATTGGCACAACATCACACCATACATCATCCGAGTAACGTTTGACAATGGAAAATTGCACCAAACACCGCTTGTTTACCTTCAAAGAACTCCCCTCGCTTAACCAAGACAATTTGTACGGTTGTGGGTGTTCTTCCGTTTTCAAGCTTAATTTATCAACCATCTCAGTGGAAACGATGTTTTCATAACTACCACCATCAATGATCACGTTGCACACTTTCCCCATGGTAGTGCACTTAGTCCGAAAAATATTATGACGAAGCCAATCTTCGTTTTCCACCTCATTCACATTCAACACCCGTTGAACTACCAATGCCACTCCTTGATCTGCATACACTTCTTCAGTATCACCACTTGAATCATCTGGTGCTTCATCATAAACCGGTGAACTATCCTCCATTAGAGCAACAACATGTCGGTTAGGACACTCGGCCCTTAAATGACCAATCCCATGACAATTGAAGCACCGGGCTGACTTGTTACCCCTTAAAGCTTCCTGCGTGGCACCAGATTTTTCAGCCACTGGTGTGACTGGAACTGTAGGTGTAACCCCCTCAACCTTGCTAGGAATTCCACTACTATGATTACCCGAAAAATTCTTGTGTTGCCAACCATTCACACTCTTCTTTCGCTGCAATTGCTTTTCAACCTTCAAAGCAAGCCTACAAACATCATCATAAGTCCAGTATTGCTGCAGGTGGACCACATCTGAAATATCAGTACGCAATCCCCCAAGAAAACGGGCTACTGTTTGCTCGTCCTCTTCTGCAACATCACACTTCATCCACAAACGGTCGAACTCATGGATAAATTCGTCTACAGACATATCCCCTTGCCTCAGATTATGATAAGCAAGAAACGAATCCTGTCTATAGTGTTCCGGAAGAAACTTATGCCTAAGCAATTTCTTCATCTTATCCCAAGATTGAACCTTGGATTTACCCTCCCTAACCCTTTGTTTCTTAACATGTTCCCACCAAATCGAAGCATGTTTCTTCAATTTGATTGCTACTACTTTCACCTTAGTAGCATCATTCATAGGTTTTAAATCAAAAATACGTTTAACAGTATTTAACCAATCAATGAACTCATTAGGATGAGTCTTACCTTCGAATTCCGGAATTTCGATCTTGACACCGATATCCTTCAAAGCGTCTTCCTCATACCCATTCAGATGTCCACGATTTCTGGCAAAGGGATTGACTCCCTCGTGATACTCCGTACCCTCGGAAGAATCTTCCGAATCAGAACCCATAATCGGCGGTGTCCCCCCACGATTTCTGCGATTCCGAACTTGGAGTTGAAGTACCTGAACCTGTCTTCTCAGATCGTCGATCTCAATGTCGCGTATATCACGCTCGCGGTGATGATCGTCTGCCGGAGGATCCGCTGCACGGCCCCTTCCACGAACACCTCTTCCTCCACGAACTCCACGCCCTCGTTCGGCCATCAAATCATCCAGACAACTGATACCAAATGATGTAGGAAACGGAGGTTATGAGATGGAACCAAACGAAAACCAACAAGATTCGTTAACAAAGAAGGCACAACCGTTCTTGTCCTTTAATTCAAATCATAAAATCCAAAACTGTGTTCTTCAACAACTAAAACAAGTTTAAATGCTCTAAGAAACCCTAAAAACGTATTAGACTAGAAAGGACTAAAATACCCTAGATAATTGTTTTAAAAATCGCAGCAATAAAAACTTCAGCAAACTACTAAGGAAACTACCAAAACGTAAATAAGGAAACAGCATTTTGACGTGAGGCGCCCGCCCCGTTCCTTGTGAAGCGTCCGCCTCAAACACCGTGGTTTGCTCCGCCATTGATGCGGCCGCCTGGCCTATCTTGAGGCGCACGCCTCGCCACCAGAAACATGGCCCGTGATTCTTCCCTTTGAGGCGCACGCCTGGTTCATCATGAGGCGCCCGCCTGGCTGCTTAATTGCTTGGTCTGTTGCGTTGCCTGCTGCGTGGCTTGTTGCAATGCTTGCTGCTTGGATCATACCTCCTTGGTGTTGAGCTGTATCACATCGGATGGGGTTTAAACTGTATAACACCTTATTCCTACGTAGAACTAATGACTTGGGATATGAACATCTCAATCACGCCTCGCCTTGTTGAGAAGATAACGTCCCAACTAACTGAGCTTCTTGCCAATTCTCTTCTACGTAAGTCACATATGCCTTTGCATCGATCTCACTGTTATCGTTATTTAATTGGTTATGAATTCAATTTACAATATTTTCTCTTCAGATTACAAATTGCTAGCATTTCGGCCATGCATTATAGCATTGACTGGATTTAAATACCTTCTTAAAGAGCTTCTTCCCTCAACTGGTGATGCCCACATTGCCAATATTACTACTTTCATCCCTCAAGATCATAGGGTAATACTACTTCAAGATTTCGGCTTCTTTACATTACATTTTACGTACAAGCATTAGTACTATTTACTGATATTGACACGGTTACTACTTCATGACTTGTAGGAAAACTTGATCAAGTGTGATAAGTTAATGGCCGGAGGAGATATTTATAGAAAGATTTGAAAAATTACACACGAAGGGCCAATCCTTTGCCTACTACCCTTCAAGCCCGGTAACTGTATTAACTAAGGAACGAGTTGAAATATTGGACCAACAAGTTGATTTCTTTTTCTTAAAGATGCCAGCAAGTTTGAACAACATCAGTTTGATAAAGTCTTTCAGAAAAGAAAGAGGGACGAAAATTATCGCTTGTTTTCAAATGAACATTATGTTACGCGTTACTAGTACTCTAACAAGGGGTGGTAACGCCGTGATGGATGGAAAAAAATTGAATACAAGCTACATATGTGTAGCCAAACTTAATTGTATATGCATTGTTGTAAGAGTGGTTCTGCAGTTATTGTAAAAGCATAAAAAATCATGATCCCCATAAATTCGAAAAAAGAATAATAAAAATCAAAGATTATTTCAATCCTTTTCTCGCCCACAGGATGAATGACGATTTCTGTTGCCCATAGGTTTGCTGATATCAGTTCATCAAGAATAATCAAGAAATGTATCGTTTTTCATTTAAAAACAATTTTCAGAACTAGCCCATATTTAGACAGCAATGGGGTGCTTAAAACTTACTCCCTCCGCCCCTAAATGAATGTCCATATTTCACTTTGAACAAGAGTTGATTATTGATCATCATGGTTTTGTATCCAAATACATTTGGTTGGGGAAGACTGAAGTGTGTATTATAAAGCTCTTGATATTCTATTTCACAGTTTCAGAATTATAAGTACTTGTTGAAAATTTTGAAAAACAAATATGGCTACTTGTAAACAGACCATAAATAATCACACTTGGAGCTAGGGGCCATTGATGAGCCCGGATCTACTGGACCGGGCCCGCGCTCGGTCTAGTCCAAGGAACCAGTGACGTGGCAGTTCCTAGACCGCTGGAGGGAAGACCGCGGATAAATAGGCCCTTGTGGTCAAGACCGTGTCCCTCCTCGCATCGTCCCCATCGAGGACCATTGGGACCCTGCTCGCTGGATCCGTGCCCGCATGAGTCATGCCCGCATCAACCGTGCTCGCGTCATATATCTTTGACCGCGGGCACAACGTTGACCGCGGGCACAGCACTTCCCGGTTAATGTCAAAGCCTTCTTGAGCAAGTTAGCTTGCGGCTCACGACGGGCCACTGCCGGCTCCCCATCACGCATTCATGCGGCTCGGTCAGCGCCTACTATTCCATTTAATGCAATAAGCCGGCTACACGGCTCATGTCCCTTTCGGCCATGTCCACAGACAGTCAATGTTCCCTCACTGACGGGACCAATTAGGCTGCGGACACGTGTAGGCTGGTCAAATACCAAAGTGCCCCCTAGGGTGATCTCGTGCTTACCTCAACAAGCACCGTGGCATTGCCTATAAATAGAAGGCCTTTACCCCCTTGGGCAAGGTAAGTTCCATAGACAATTGAGTAAGCTCTATTACTCTCTAAACCTAAACACACACACACTCCAAAGGTATTCAAAGCCTTATTACTCAGTATTCTTACTCTCACACCCGAGGGCCTGAGTTGGAGTAACATCCAACTTTGACCTTAACGGTGCTTGTTTGTGTTGTGATCTAGGTACATCAAACCACCAAATATATCCTAGCCAAATATCCTTGAACCGCTCCCGAGGCCAAAAGTCGTGGCGTCATCAGTGGTTCCATTGCCGGGAACTCGACTTTCTTTCGTTTTCTCGTTAAAAATCTTTTGTTTTCAAGGCACCTCACGTGTCCTAAACAAATTCAGTGCCGAAAGGCTCTTCTTTTTTACATCACTAAGTTTTTCCCGTTTAAAACTTTTGTTTTCAGACACACCTTGTAGTCTAAACAACTCGATCGTCAAAAGACACTTCTTTTCGATTATTTTCGTCTTTACGAGACATGTCTCAAATTACGAAAAATCTTTGGTCATTTGACCCTAGAGGAGGAGAACCAAGCCGAACCCTCCACCATCAATAGGGAAAGGCAAACCAACTCTGTTTTCAACGAGAATGGGGCCCATTCTCGGCCTCAAAATCCTCGGCCTCAACGAGTTATACAGGTTAATCCGAGGAAGCCGTGCCGAGAAAGCCCAGCCTTTACTAAACAATAGCCCAAAACTCCCCAAGCTCACATAAAAAACACCACTCTAACCACCCCACTTTCCCCGCAGCAAATCCTGAGAAGGAAGGAAATCCCGGCCTCCAAGTCCAAAGCGGTCGCGGAGGCCATGGCCATCAAAGACGCGGAGATGGAAATGTTTGAAATAGAGGCCAATGGAGGCTGCAGCCCTCAAGGGTCACAAAGGTTCTCCCAACGAGCTCCCGCTAACTCGCTTGCTAGTCAAGCCGTAGGGGCAAACCGGGTTGACCCGGCCCTTGAGCGCGGACACCGGCAAAACGGAGCGTGGTGCATGTAGAGGATAGCGAGGAAGTGGGGGAAGAGGCACACCAAACCGCCGTGCGAGGTCCAAAGCCGGACCTCAGCTCCGGCCAAGGAGAAGGCCGTGGCTCCACGAGCTAAAAAGCGAAGGTTGATGATCGAATCCCGAGTTTGTGGAATTTATGCGGAAGATGTGGGAAACCCATCGGGAAAGGCCGCCTTTAAGTGTGGCCGCACCATGGACGCCTTCGCCGATAAAATTGCGCGGGCACCGATCCAAAAGGGCAAACCCCCGAGATGGACACCTATGACGGATCCAAAAATGCCAAGAGTCATATGGGAAGATTTGAGGGCCGAGATGGCTTTATTCTCCGCGGATGAGTCGGTGATGTGCAAAGCTTTGGTGCGACCTGCGCAAGGCCCTATCTTGGATGCTAGCCCTCAAGCCCCTGTATCCAAATATTCCGCGGTTTCGAGTTCTCTTCCTCAATGCCTTTGCCGGAGCAGTGTGTGCCCGCTAGACCAAAGACAGATCTTGTCAGTGTCAAGCGAGCACCAAACGAGCCTACAAAAGATTATATATCCCGGTTCAGGGAAGGTAAGCGAGGAGATTGTGGACTGGACGAGGAGATATCGTACTATGTTTTGAGGGCGGCCTCGGTTCCTCCTTCCTCAAAATGAATTTTGCCTCCAAAGCAAACCTAAATCGAGTGGAGGAAATGTATGAAAGGGCCTCCGTCATTGCCTCCGCCGAAGAGCCTAGTGTGCCCGCTCCCGAGCTTCGCGAAAGAAAGGATAAGCCAAGTCCAGTGAGACCGCCCTGCAGCCTCGCTCACACCAATAATCAGTGGCAAAACAGTAGGCCGGGATCGGAAAGGCTCAAGAAGGCCATGGCCGAAACAAGCATACGAGCTCACCGACCCAAGGGTGGTGATCATGAGAGCCTCGGACTTTCCCCGCTCCTCCCCCATGCTTCGAAAGCCAAATGAGAGGAGTAGACTTAAGTTCTGTGAGTATCACAACGACCACGTGGCACGGAACCGAGGACTGTTTCCAGTGAAGCGAGTAATCCAGCCAGAAAATCAATAACGGGGAGCTAACCAAGTGGGTTAAGGGAAACAATACGCCCCCAATAACAATGATCGCCAGCCGGGCACGACACACGCGGGGACTGCGAGAAATGAAAGAGATAATAATGATGACGATTTTTTGGGGACTATGACATTACTTCATGGGGGAGGAACCTCCCTCTAGTAGGCGTTTGTCCCTCCAAATTCGGACATTAGAGAAGGTTTTCTCCATCCCCGCCACGGCTCGGAGGAAGAGCAGAAAGTGGGTTCAAAAGGAGTGAACTTGCCTCCACCCTTTTTCATTCCACACACTCACCCTCGTAATGAGAATCAACAGGCAAACATAGGCCGAGTGTTGGTAGATACCGGAGCCGCCCGCGACATACTCTATTACCATACTTTGATTGGAATGAGAATGACAGAAGCACATCTCACTCCATATGCGGGCATGCTCGAAGGCTTCACCAACCACGCCGTAAGGGTAAAAGGGACGATTGTGTTTGACGTAGCTATTGGGGAAAACCCATGCGTAAGACGGCCAAGATAACTTTCATGGTGGTCGCATCTTCCTTCCCAATACAATGCCATTCTCGGCGTAATCGCCAGGCCGAATTGGGAATAGTTGCGTCCGTCCCCCACCAAAGGGTGAAATTTAACACCCCGGCGGAGTTGCTACCATCAAGAACCAGCCCGGGAGATTCCTCCGAGCACCGGAGGAAAAAAGGAAAGAACGAGAAGGCTGCACCTCCTGCCCGCAGATAGAGGGCGAGGACAAAATAATAGAGGGAAAAGGCGAGGACAAGTCAAAAAAGGGGAAAGCTCTTGCACTCCCGCCGCCACCCGTACCGATTGGCATGCTTTCTTTCCATTCCACGAAGGTGGAGCTCAAGATGAGCAGAAAATCGAAGCAGTTGGCTGCCCCTGTTGAGGGAGGTTATATTGATCGGGGAGTAGAGGGGGAAATTGACCGTGATATCATATATTCAATGGCAACACCGACCGAAGCTCAGTCAACCCCAACTATTGTCATTGACTCCCGCACAATCGTGAAATCGCCGACCTTCAACCTAACGACGAGCTCGAGGAGGTGGTAATCAATCCCCACTTCCCCGAGCAAACAAGCTAAGGTTGGGCTGGAAATTCACAAGAGGAGAGAAGGATACTTATTGAGTTCCTTAGAGCAAATTGCGATGTGTTCGCTTGGAGGGTGGAAGATATGCAAGGCATCAGCGAGGACGTGATCCTCCATAAAATCAACGATGACCCATCCTTCAAAAACATTCACCGTAAATCCGTATATTTCTCCCTGAGAAAGAGATTGCCATCAAGGAAGAGGTGGAAAAATTGCTAAAGCGGGGATAATAAAGGAGATCTCCTACCCCAAATGGCTGGCCAATGTGGTCATGGTTAAGAAATCCAATGGCAAATGGAGGATGTGCGTTGATTTCACCGATCTCAACAAGGCATGCCCCAAGGATTGTTTCCCTCTTCCTCGCATAGACAGATTGGTGGATTCTATAGCCGGACACAGAGTTCTAAGCTTCATTGATGCCTACTCCGGCTACCATCAGATCCAGATGGCTCCTGAAGATGTCCGCTCTGTAGCCTTCATTGCTGCGGCAAGACATACCGCTACACTATGATGCCCTTTGGGCCGAAAAATGCAGGAGCCACATATCGCCGCATGGTCAATCTGGGTCTTTAAAAACCAACTAGGCGTAATACTGGAGGCCTACATTGACGACATGGTCATAAAAACTAAGGACAGCTCCCACGAGCTCGATGTGGAGGAAACCTTCAAAAACTTGCGCCACAACAGCATGAAGCTAAACCCCTTAAGTGCGCTTTCGGGTCAAGGCGGGCAAGTTCCTCGGATTCATGGTCAACCAAAGAGGGATAGAGGCTAATCCAGAGAAAATCCAGCCCTATTAGACATGAAACCTCCCACTGCGTGAAGGATGTACAAAAACTCAATGGTCGCATCACCGCACTTCGTCGCTTCATCTCGCGGTCGGCCAGAGAGATGCCTCCCTTCTTCAAAACTCTCAAAGGGGGAAGAGAGCCGATGAATTTACATGGAGCACCGAGTGCCATCAGCTTTTGAAGAAGTCAAAACATACCTCGGGCACCCACCTCTACTCAAAGAAAGGCCTCTGAGAAGAGCTCTTTTTGTATTTAGCCGCATCGATCCGGGCAAGGCCGCCGTTCTTGTAAGGGAGGAGAATAACTCCCAAAACCAGTTTATTATGTAAGTAAGGCACCGTCCGCCGTAGAAGGGCGTTATCTTAATATAGAAAAGTTAGCTTACGCCTTGCTTGTATCCGCTCGAAAAATTAAGAGCCTACTTTTACGCACATCCTATAACCGTACTAACCGAGGCCCCGCTTAGAAAGGTTTTACATAAACCGAGTCCTCGGGGAGAATGCTAGCTTGGTCTATAGAGCTCACCGAGTTCCATCACCTACTCCCCGAGAAAGACAATCAAAGCGCAGCCTTAGTTGATTTTGTAGTAGAATCATCATTCAAATTAGCGGACAAAGACCTCGGGAAGAGAAAGCGAGCGTAATCGTAGGATGACCCGTAAGGCCCGAGCACGTAAAATTGTTCAACCTAGGGAGCGTCCTGTAAGAGGTATGGACTTTATATGTGGACGGCTCCGCGAGCAAGTTAATCAAATGAGCGGGCATACTTCGATCGCACTCCGCGCGGGAGAAATTTATGAGGGCCTTAAGATTCAAGTTCGAGGCATCAAACAATCAGCTGAATATGAAGCGATTATAGCGGGCATGGAATTGGCAAGAGACTTGGGAGTGCGTAATATTGAGATCAATAGTGACTCTCGGCTCATAGTTAATCAAATTAGGGGGAGTATGATACTATCGACCCGGTACTATCTCGATGCGTGGCCTTGCAAAACCCTCATCAAAAATTTCACTTACTATGAGCCGAACCAAGTCATGAGAGAGGACAATGTGGAAGCCGACCTTCTCTCAAGAATAACCGAGCAAGAAATTGGTGAGTTGGAGACAAATTGCCGATTGAATTCACGGAGAGACTCGCTATAGATCGAATACGTATAAACAATATTGAGGATCAAGTAAGGGACTCGGGTGAATGAAATGAAGGATTACATCGAGAAGCAAACCCTCCCCGAGGACCCGGTAAAGGCTAGAGCCATCGTAACGGTGTCCGCGAAATATCTCGTCCTCGATAGGGTGCTTTTCGGCGATCATTCACCAAGCCTTTACTAAGATGTGTTAAAACTCACATGGTCACCAACTTACTCTATGAGGTTCATGAAGGAGTTTGTGGCGGACATCCAGGTGCTCGCGCCCTCTCGACAAGATCAAATTCCAAGGATTCTTTTGGCCCACAATGAGAAGGGATGCGCAGGAGTATGTTAGAAAATGTGATAAGTGCCGAGATTTGCGGACATCCCTAGACTACCATCAACAGAGCGTACTTTGGTAGTACCATCGTGGCCGTTTGATACGTGGGGGATAGATCTTATTGGACCATTTCCAACCTCCGCGTAGGAAGCATCAAGTATGCCGTGGTGGCCGTGGATTATTTTACCAAGTGGACGGAAGCAAAGGGCTTCGCCACTATTTCCGAGGATAACACTATCGCTTTTGTCCACGACCACATCTATTGTCGATTTGGGGTTCCCAGAGCAATAATTTCAGATAATGGCACCCAATTCTCCGCAAAATTCACCTGCCGAATGTGTGAGAATGAAGGTGCAACACCGTAAGTCCGCAGTTGCCTATCCTCGTGGAAATGGTCAAGCCGAGGCCGCGAACAAGCTAGTCCCGATCGCCTTAAAGAAAAATTTGGAAGGACGAGGAGGACGTTGGTTGGACGAGCTCCAGATCGCATTATGGGTTGTCCGCACCACAATAAGAAATTCAACAGGAGAAACTCCCTTCTCGCTCACGTATGGGTCAGAGGCAATGGCTCCAGTTGAGGTAGCCCTACCCTCGTACAGAGTCACATACTTCGATGAGTCTCAAAACGAGGCAAACAGAAGGTGTGACCTGGACGATCTCGAAGGAAAGAGAATGCGGGCACATGAAAAAATGGTGAACTACAAACAGAAAGCGAAGAAGCACCATGATAAAAGAGTAAATAAGAGGAGTTTTTCGCTTGAGACTGGGTACTCAGAAGCGTAGAGGTCCAAGGGACCCAACCTGGCTTCAACAAGCTGTCCCCGAAATGGGAAGGTCCATATGAGGTCACAAAGATAGTCAAAGAGGGCACCTACATATTGCGACCAAAAGAGGGAGAAGAGCTTAAGCACGCTTGGAATAGCGACCACCTTAAGAGATACTTCTTTTAAAATCTTTGTAAATTTTTGGAAGGAGTATAGACTATATATATGTAAGGGAGAAGTTATCATCATATTTTGATGCAAAAATCAATTCCCACCAGCCTCAAAAGCTAAGGTGGATGCCCGCGTGCGGATGCCAGTGAGTTCAAGAGCCAACATATGAGCTCCTACTTACTGATGCGCAAAGATCTAAGGATCCGCATGCCTATATATGTACAAAGATCCATTACGATCCGTACTATGATCGCGGGGAGGACTCTCTCCTGCTCGCGTGACACCACCAAAAATAAGTGGATATAGATGAACGTAGGTACAAAGGCCATGATGCCCGTGCCTACGGACTCTAGTGGGGACAATGACCTGAAGTCCGGACCCACTAATTGCGCGAAGGACCTCGTTAGGGCCGTTACTCGCATGCCTGTATGTGACAAAGGCCTACATATAAGCCCGTTCACCAGATCGCCACGAGACCCTCACGAAAAACCCTAGGGAGTTTTGAATAAAGGGTCAAATAAGTGAGAACCTCCAATAAGGGGATACGAGATGCCAGGGGTTAAAGGGCCTCTATGCTAAAATATGCTCCTACCTTTACATTGCGCGGCAGATAGCCTCACGGCCACCTTCGCATGCCCTATGAAAGTATGCTTGCCTTGGCTACTTTTGACTTACACCACACCGCAAGGCCGGGAATAAGTGTAAATGGATGAGAGTGATCAAACTAGTTTAACAAAGCCAAACAGACAAGCGAGGTTAAGGCCTCAAAGTTTGCCACAAGGCTAAAACAAACGCGATCATAGAAGAATAAGGTCGACTCTCACAAAAACCTAAGGGTTTTGAATAAAGAGTTAGGAAAACTCAAAAAATGCGGGCAAAGGGCCTATTAAAAAGGCTGTTTGCCTTGAAGGAGAGTATAAAGTTAATTGCAAGTCAAAAACGCTGAAAAAAGTAATAGGCAAGAATGCAAGTACTTAGGTGCTCGAAGATTGCCAAACTACTCAAAATAGCCTACGAGACAAGCAATTAAGATAAAAGTACAAGAGCCAAGTGGAGAAAAATGCTTCTATTAATGATTAAGGAAGTATTTACAAAATTCCTACACTATTACAAAAGAGATCCTAGTCTATTACAAAAAGAAAAAGCAAAAAATCCTATACTAAGGGAGCATTCTCCTTGGGCTCCTCGATGGCCGCTCCATCGGTGCCCGCTTCTGGCTCCTCGGTGGCCGCACCCCCTGTGCCTGCCGGAGTCGGGAGTTGGGAAGGCGCAGGCTGGTCTCCAGAGGCACCTCAGTGGTAGGAGCGGTTTGTTGCTTTGGGGAGGCTGAAGCGGGAGCTGCCCGCCCGGGGAATAGATCTCCAAGGGCTGGCCCTTCTGGAAGAACCTGAGCCAGGGCATCCCCCAAAGATAAAGGGTTGTCCCCGAATCGCAGAGCATCCAGTCGGCACCGGTCGAAGGGGCGCCACTTACGCCACAGAGGCAGAGAGGCCGCAGCAGAGAGATCCAAACCTTGACCTCTTCCTCGGACAGAGGAACTAGCGCATGCCCGAGCACGCACTCCGCGTCGGTAGCAACCGGTGAGCCGATCACGGCCAACCGCCGCACGGAGAACATACCGTGGCCGCGAAGTTCCGGATACGTGTCCCGACACCGCCTCATCTTGGGCCAGCACTCCGCGGTGAGCCGGTCGAGTTCTTATACTCCTCGGCGGCTTCTTCGCGAGCCTGCCGCGGCAATCCTCTCCCTCTCCCGGCTCAAAGCTGCGTAAGGGTAGCGGTTTCTCGGAGAGCTAAATGCGCCTTAGCCTCCAGGGAGTTTGACCGACTCCTCCGCGGCACCCGGTTTGGTTACGAGCTCATCATTTCTTTGCTCGAAGCTTGCTCTTGTGCCGCGGAGCTCATCCCGTCGACCACTTTGCCTTTGCGAGGCTAGTCTCCGGCTTCGGTCGCCCGCTCTGGAAGCCGCCGAGATCGGACTCCTTGGTGGCGAACTCTTTCTCCTTGGCATCCGGGAGGGAGCTCGAGTCCCCACCTTCTCTGGGCCGGCTCCGGCTCGCGGAGTTTCCCGCCATGTCCTTGGTATTGCGGCGAGCTCGGCGGACGGTCATCGCGGGTCTCCGGAGCCTCGTGGCTTTGTTGCCCACTGCGAGGAAGAAAGTCGAATTAGGGGAAAATCGAGGCTAAGTGAGGAAACCGGCGAAAGGTCCCTACCTCGGTAAGGGCAACCCCAATATCCCCCATCGAAGGCCGACGGGTTCTCCTTCTCGGCCACTGGTGGTAGAAGTCGAGTAAGCACATTGATCGGCCCAAATGCCCACGACGAGAATTTTGGGAGGACCGGGCATATAAGTCTACCCCGGTAATGGCGGGCACATCCCCACTGCTTCCTTTTTCTCCTATGCCTCCTCGCGGGTGGCGATGAGGAGATCGGGTAGGCTATTGAGCATATTGTCCCCGCGATGGGGAGCGGTGGCGAGCGGTGTCGGCGACGGGCGGGGCTGCGAATAGAGGTATCCACCACTTTACGGGTCTTGGAGGCCCTCTCCTTATGCGAAAGGTCCGCATCTCTGTCAACCCTCTTCTTGGATTGCTCTGGTTATGCCGGAGGCAATAGTGCGGCCAGGGAGATGATGCCGGAAAGCATTGGGTGGAGGAGGACCCGGGGAGGTGGAGCGAGATTCCGGTTTTGAGAATAGTGCAGGAGCGGGTAGAGGATCCCCGGTTTTCTGCTCGCAGCGAGCGCGATCTTGTCTTTGGTGGGGACCCCTCCCGTCTCATTACGCCTCTTACGGGCGAGCTTCCTGTTGGCCCTACGGTTCTTGGCCTTCAGGCGAGCGGCACTTAGGAGGAGCCATCGAAATTATACACTTCCGGATCTACTCTGGAGGGAAAGAAAAATGGTTAGCAAAGCAGTTCAAAAAATCAAAAGCAAAGTAAATTGGCAACAATTTTATAGAAGAATCAGAGACCAATTATTTCGGGAGGATCGCACTCGGCGCCCAGCATACAGGTCTTACAATCTGCCTCGAACTGGTAATGTTCGTGCACCCGCCAATCGAGGGTCGCGGGGCGAAGGCTCTATCACTACTGCAGGGGCATGTGGGGCGCCCTCACTGCGAGCCACCCAGGAGTAGATCGGTAGGGGCTCATCTTCCACTATGGCGCCCACATCGTGCACGGGCTCCTCCCCGCTCTCCAAATCTTGGGCCGGATGCATCTCATGGCGGTGCGCATAGCATCGGGTGAGGATGGAGTCGGGTAACGGCCGGCGGCCACCTTCATCCCGGGACGGGGCTGGAAAGGTTTGGAAAAGGGCCATCGAAATCTAGACTCAATCACCAAAATGTCCTTCGATTCCGTTGGTCGAATTTGTTCGAAGGAGGAGAGAAAGTCTGGTAGAGTAGTTCCTAGCCTTCGGGCTCGAATGCCGCGGCTAATTTGGTTCGATAGTAAGCGTAGAGCCCGGCGAGGTAGGCTCATAACCCGGGAATCTGCATACGGACTATGAAGGAGACAATGGCCGGATGGCATTGGGAGTCGGGTGCGTAGGCGAGGCGAAGCATTGAACTCTAGGAAGAAGTAAAAGAAAGGGTGCAGGGGCGGCCTCGATCCATTCTCAGCTGGGCCCCATAAAAACGCGAGCTCGGTTGTCCTCGCGGACATCTAGCTATGGTCTCGGCCGCGGCTTGTCCTTGTCCTTCAAATGAATATGCCCAGGGTGCGGACACGGTAAGCGTTGCGGTCCACGTTATAAACCTCGTAAATGTCCTCCTCCCGGTCGAGGGTGGCCGCCTCCTTGGTCTTCTTGCTACGGCGCGACCGGGATTCACACCCCTAGGCGGCCTCTTACCTTTGTTTCGGGCGGGGGCCATGACCTCTTCCTCCTCCTCCTCCTCGGAGTCAGAACTCTCGAAGTCATCCACAATGTTGGTGGTCTCAGCGGCCTTCTTGGAGGTCCCCGCGGCCCTCCTATCCCCCTCCTCGGGGTCATCCTCTTCGGTCTCAGAGGCTCGAGGAGCCAAAGAGGCCAGGTGGGGTCACCGCGGGCGGGGGCCATCTCAGGCTGAACCTCGCCGAGATCCGGTCACATCGAAATTAAGGGGTCGAGTTCCTGTCTTGCTGCTCGGCTCAATTGTCCCGCCACAGGGGCCGCGGGCGCGACGAGGGGAAAGATGGTCCTCGGGCGGTACATCTAAAGGGTCGCTCGGGGGTCCGCGTTCGGTGCCGCGAATTGTTTGATTGATCGAGAATCCGTTAGTTCACACTTTTCCCGATCCTGAAACTACTTCGGGGACGCGAATCGCTCTCCTCGCTAATTGAACGGCGTTCGGCCGAGCCTCTCTCGCGGGGAAACCTGCACAAAACCCCGTCACAAAATTTCTCGGCCTCTTGGTATTCCCGACACCAAAACATCACCGTTCCTTTTTATCCTCTTATCCTTGGCCTCCCACAACCGGGGTGGGACAAAAGGCCCCCATTGGGATTTTCACGAAATATTGGAAGCAATCGAGGGATAACCTAAGCCACCCATGGCCTACCTTCCTAAATATCCCCCTGTCCGTTTGCAAACGGCAAAGCAGTCTGAGTGCTCCCATCTCCTAATTCTAGGGACGGCGGGGTCCAAACTCTCGAGTACTCATTGTTCGAAACGAGAAAAAGAAAAATAGAGGGAGATGAAGAAGAAAAAGCACCCAACAATTACTTACGAGAGAAAGATTGAGAGGTGGATTCGGAAAACGGTAGCACGGAGGTCGCGGCAAGATTTCTCTCTCGAGGGCTCTGTGAAGGTTTGGAAACGGTAAAAGGGTTTGAGGTTTGAGGGTTTGGTATTTATAAGGCCTACCTATACGGGTTAACCCGTTAACCCGTATTAATTAGCCCACAAATCAAACCTCGGACCATGAACCGTTTCCAACGTTTGAAAATTCGAAAAATTAAATACCCTTTGCATTTATTGCCCCCTTTGATGAGCGACAGCGTACCCACGACGTACCACTAACCGTCTTTTCATACGCGAGGGCCCACTTTGATTAACCGGGAGGCACGTCATGCGAGGACCACGTGTCGCTCAGCTGGTGCCTCCCGAACGTTCCCGTTGGCCCGTAGGGCCGAACAACAAACAACAAAAAGCGCTAACTTGGTGCTCGCTCGAGGAAGCGGTGGAGCGAGGCAGAGCTTCTAGTAGCTCCTCACTCGGACCATAAATAATCACAGCTTGGAGCTAGGGGCCATTGATGAGCCGGATCTTGGGCCGGGCCGCGCTCGGTCTAGTCCAAGGAACCGGTGACGTGGCGGTTCCTAGACCATTGGAGGAAGGCAGCGGATAAATAGGCCCTTGTGGTCGAGGCCGTGTCCCTCTCGCATCGTCCCCGTCGAGGACCGTTGGGACCTGCTCGGCTGGATCCGTGCCGCATGAGTCATGCCGCATCAACCGTGCTCGCGTCATATATCTTTGGCCGCGGGCCTAACGTTAACCGCGGGCGCAGCTTTCCGGTTAATGTCGAAGCCTTGCTTGAGCAAGTTAGCTTGCGGCTCGACGGGCCACTTGCCGGCTCCCATCACGCATTGATGCGGCTCGTCCGGCGCCTACTATTCCATTTAATGCAATAAGCCGGCTACACGGCTCATGTCCCTTTCGGCCATGTCCACTGGACGATCAATGTTCCCTCACTGACGGGACCAATTAGGCTGCGGACACGTGTAGGTGGTCGAATACCAAAGTGCCACTAGGGTGATCTCGTGCTTACCTCAGCAAGCACCGTGGCATTGCTATAAATAGAAGGCCTTTACCCCCTTGGGCAAGGTAAGTTCCATAGGCAATTGAGTAAGCTCTATTACTCTTAAACCTAAACACACACGCTCGAAAGGTATTGAAAGCCTTATTACTCGGTATTCTTACTCTCACACCCGAGGCTGAGTTGGAGTAACATCCAACTTTGACCTTAACGGTGCTTGTTTGTGTTGTGATCTAGGTACATCAAACGCCAAAATATATCTGTGAGATATCGGCGAGCCATTCACGGCCCACAGGCGTGGCGTCATCAGAAAGAAACATAAAGGAATACCCAAAATCAGCCACTTTAGTGTGAAAGGCTCACTTAATCCCTTTCAGTTTGGAATGTGTTAATTTTATCCTCTTCAAGTTATTTGAAAATGATTTTTAACTACTAAAATTTATGAATTTATATATTTTGACCTCCTTAATTACCCTCTTGAATGCTAAATTTAGACACCCCAATTATAATATTTATCTCAAAAGCAATCTTGACTCCTTTCAAAAAAATCCTGCCTTCGCTACTACACAAAATACTATGGCAGTAGTTTTTTGTGACTTATTTGAATTTTCAATATTCTTCTCGTGATTTTTTCGTCCTTCAAATGAGTAAAAAGTACAACAAGGGAAATAGATTTACAAAAAATAATAATAATAAATTGGAACCCCATAAAGAGTGAGAAGAATTCAGAAAAATAACCGTAGAGGAGATACTAACAAGACTTAAATAAGTTTTAACTACTGCAAAAGTTCCATTCTAAAAGGGGTGAGATGTAAAATAAATCTGAGGTTCCATAACAGAGCACGTATCATTTCAAAGACTGTGGGGTCCAGCAATTCACAACATAATCCAATAGGAAAACAATGTGAGAGATAAGGTTGTGTGGTGCAGTGCAGGCAGTGGTCAGAATTGCAAAAAAATGGCAGCCTCCTCAACAGCACCCATTTCTTCATCTTCTTCCTTTCTCCGGTCATCAATTCATCACCAAAATCACCAATTCACAGTCCCCCAATACCGCACTGGCAGCACCAAAACCTTCCAGAAGAAGCAGACCACTCTCAGAGTTCAAGCTGCAAAGATTCCTGCTGGAGTAAGAGCTCTCTCTCTCTCTCTCTCTCTCTCTCTCTCTCTCTCTCTCTCTCTCTCTCTCTCTCTTTGTTGTGTGTGTGTGAAGAAGTGAACTGGGTATCTGCAAATTTGGGCTGGAATGCCGTAAGCATGAAAAAAAATTGTTCTTTCTCTTCTCCAAGATTTCTCTTTTATGCATTTTATTTTATTTTTTGGTTTATTTCTTTCTTTTTTTAATTGCACATATGTATCAAATTACTTAGAGTATTTGTCAAGAAATGGAATTGTTACTGGAAATATTCAGGTGGAACTGCCAAAAGTGGAGCCAAAATTTGAACCCCCTTTTCTTGGGTTCACAAGATCTGCAGAGACATGGAACTCTAGAGCTTGTATGATTGGTCTCATTGGCACCTTCATTGTTGAACTGGTAATTACTCCCCCCCCCCCTCTCAACTCACAGATACACACACAAAGAACTATTTTGCATATAAACTGTCGCAAATAAATTTTATGATTGGTCTCATTGGCACCTTTGCGATTCTGTTGTCTACGAATGTATGTCTCAAAGTTGAACATCGGGCCACCAATTTTGTGGCCCGATGTTCTTTAATCTTTTTGATCAGTTAACATTTTTTCTCTTATGATGTTGATATTGTTGTTTTTCAGATAATAAACAAAGGAATACTTCAAGTAATTGGAGTGGATATAGGAAAAGGCCTTGACCTTCCTCTATGAGAGGAAACAGAGATCCAGTCCCTGTGTTTATTTTTCTTCCTCTCAATTGTGTGTGTCTTTGTCATTTGAATTGGTAATATACGTGTAACTGCACAGCAATATAATCAATCTTCATTCATTGTTTATTTCCTCTACAGCCACAAATGGCTCAACTTCTGCCTTCACTCAGCATACAATTTCAGACTCAACAATATTACTCCCTCCGTCTCATAACAATGTACACAAAATTTGGGGTGTACAGAAATTAAGGATAGATTATACTCCCGATCAAAAGCAAATTTGAATATTTTTTTCAACATTCTTTTATATATATATATATATATATATATATATATATATATATATACTCACTCCGTTCGTTTACATCTTGCGGCTTTCTACATTTTGGGCGTCCACTTACTTACTTGTGGCTTTGTTTCTTTCCTAAAATGGAGACTTTATATTATTAAAATATTAACCCTACCCCACTATAATTTACTATTCCCTCCACTCATTCTCTCTCCTACATTATTTTAATACTCACAACATCATTATAATTTACTATTCCCTCCACTCATTTTCTCTCCTATTTTACTTTCACACTTGCAACACTTTCAATATAATACTTCCTCCTTAATTTACGTGAGTACAGTAACTGTGAACTAACAAAATGGACACTCCTTAATTTACGTGAGTACAGTAACTGTGAACTAACAAAATGGACAGAGGGAGTATATATATATATATACTAGTACATATGCCCGTGTCCGAGGACACGGGTCTTTTTTTTTAATTAACATAAATCTCCTAGAACATGCCCGTGTTCAAGGCCACGTGAGATTTTTTTTTATATATCTTAAAAAAAAAAAAAAAAAAAAAAAAAAAACAAAAACAAACATGTATGTCGCACGACATACAAAGGTGGGAGGGCAAAACAGGAAAGGGAGAAAATAGTGAGGGCAAAAGGGTCATTTCCGCCCATGTAACTGTTCACTCAACTATTCAAAAAGCATCCTTCATTTATACTATAGATATATATATATATATATATATATATATATATATATATATATATATATATATATATATATATATATATATATATATATATATATATATATATATATATACTAGAATAAAATAAGCCCTTGTTCGAGGACACGTTATTTTATTTTTTTTTAAGCCCGTGTCCGAGAACACGTTTTTTTTTTTTTAATTAAAATTTTTTTTTAAGAGCAAAATGGGAAGGGACAAAATAGTGAGGGAATGTGAATGGGAAGGGACAAAATAGTGAGGGCAAAATGGAAATTTCGGCGATTGGAACTATTCATACCACTGTTCATAATGGGGGTCTAATTTATACTATACTAGTACATGCCCGTGTCCAAGGACACGTGTGTGTATTTTTTTTTTTAATTTAAAAAAAAAAATTTAAGGACAAAATGGGAAAGGGACAAATGTATGAGGGCAAAATGGTAATTTCGACAGATGAAACTGTTCATACTACTGTAGCTAGTGGAGATTCCATTTATACTACATATATATATATATATATATATATATATATATATATATATATATATATATATATATATATATATATGTATATATATATGTATATATATATATACTCCCTCCGTCCCGGCCGATTTAGGATTTATTTCCATTTTGGGCGTCCCACCCGATTTAGGACGGCCCAAAATGGAAACCTTAAATCACTATTCTCTCCACTCATTCTCTCTCCTACATTATTTTAATACTCACAACACCATTATAATTTACTATTCCCTCCACTCATTCTCTCTCCTATTTTTAAATTACACTCACAACATTTACCTTTTCCTTAATCGTCGTTCCAAAAATCCTAAATCTAGGCGGGACGGAGTATATATATATATATATATATATATATATATATATATATATATATATATATATATATATATATATATATATATATATAGTTTCATTACATTGATGTGGATTGCCCCGCGAAATAGCAATAGAGCTTTTCCAGACATTTGTAATTCGTGGACTAATTAGCGAACATCTTACTTTGAGCATAGGGGTTGCTAAGAGGAAAATTTGGGAAAAAGAACCGTTGTATGGGAATACTTCGGGAAGTTATGCAGGGGCATCCTTTCTTGATGACAGACTTACATTCAGACGTCGAAACAATACAAACAATAAACAGCATACACAGAGACTTCTAAAAGAACCGGCGTAAGCAATGACGTAAGGCGGCAAAATAATTGGCCGACAGTTTTCTCAAAAGCAGCCGACACCTTTTGCTAAAGATAAAGATTCGTTTTAGTGGTATGGCCTGATATTCGTCTTTTTCTTAAAAGTGTTATCTAATAAAGATAGTGGTAGGGACCATTACCGTAAATAATGTCCTTTACACGTTTTGATTTTTCTTTTCAGGGTTATATAAACCCTAGTTTCCTTCAGTTGAAAAACACGTGCAGATTGTGGCTCTGACATCTAGGAATATAAAAATCTTGTGCACCACCTCTGGGTATGAGAAACTACAAGACTGCTAATTCGTAAATCTATAACAGGCACTTTGGAAGAAGGCTGAGAAATGTCAAGTGCCTCTGCTAGGGAGAGCCACTGGTTGCTCCATGCACTCTCGGCCCCACTCTTTATACGCTCCCCTTTAGCCTTCCTGTTCAACACACGGGGTGTTTCTGCATACCCACCTATAGTAGCAATGGGTGATGAATGTTGCTTTCCAAAAAAAAAATAACACCGACTACTCTATAAAAGCATGTTGTTCGTGCGGATTTGAAATAAAGATAATGCTAGATTTATCTAAAAAAAAAAAAAATATGTTACAAAATGAAAAACGATGGGGCATATGGGCTTGAGGTCGTGAAACCGAATGATTGAAACTAGTTCATACTCATTTTCAGACTCGTCTCAATAATAATAATTTGTGCTAAATGTGAATACTAAGTCGTGTGCTATTGGGCTGATAGCACATGCTAATCACCGGGCCTGATCATTTTCTTTAAGCATTTTCTATTTACCCTAGCAATGGTCGAGACTTTTAACACACAAGTGTGGTATACTACTCCCTTTGTCTCAATATAAGTGGGAATTATTCCTTTTTGGGTCTTCCCAATCGAAGAGTAAAATTTCCATAAAGAAAACTTGCAACAACTTGAATACATTAACCTTCATTAAATCTTGTTTGCTCCTTTCAAATGTTGCCGCCTATATTTTGATGGATAATAAGGAAATTAATTGATTTTCACCACTTATACTAATTAGTGTGTCTAGTCAAACACTACTTTTTTTTTTTTTTTGATTACCCAGGTTCCCCAGCTTCGCCGAATCAATCCTGAACCACCAGGTACCGGCCCCTCAGTATGCTGGCGGAGGTAAATCGCGGGATGTGCCCTATGCAGCCAGGGTGGCAGCACCCCTTATACTCCTGGCCCCAAGGGAGCCCTCCTACAAGGCATTTATACTCTTACAACACCAAATGGTTGCTTCAGCTGCTCCTGCCGAGGCAATTACATCACTTTTACAACACCAAATGGCTGCTCCAGTGCTCCTGCCAAGATTTGAACTCCCCACACTGAGGTTGCAAGCCCAGCAGTGCTGCTTCCTTAACTGCACGGATGTGCCCCGGGGGACTCCTAAGGACCCTGATCCAAGGTAGGAATTAAACCACAAAGATTCTTCTTGGGGGGAATCGAACCGATGACCTCCCCTACGAAAAGCCACCAAGATACCGCTGGGCCAAAGCCACTTAGGTGTCAAACACTACATTTTATTGAGATGGAGGGAGACCCTAGAATAAAAAGTTGCAGGGTCATAAGCAACTTTGTTTTGATAACCATGCTCTAATGTGTGTGATGCATTGCTCAATGGAGATCAAGTTTTTTGACACACAGATTAAAAAAAAGTAAGAAAAATAAAAAATAGAAGGAAATGTTATGAGTAAGAAAAATTAAATAGGAGAGAAAATGAGTGGGATGAATAGTAATTTGATTGGTGTTATGAGTGTAAAAGTAAAATAGGAGAGAGAATGAGTGGAAAAAATAGTAAAAATTTCCTTCCATTTTGGACAGTCTCTATTAGACTGGGACAGACCAAAAAGGAAAGAAGTCTCCATTGGACTGGGACGAAAGGAGTAAATGCTAGTACAACATACCTCTTGCAAGGGCGATGACATCTCTTCTTAGGGATGACCAAAATCGATTTCGGGCTCGGCTTCAGTTCGGAACTGTCGATTTCGATTCGGAAAATATATGACCCTAAATCGGCCCGGATTGCTCACGGTTTCGGTTAATCCGGTTCCGATTTTCTCCCCGGTTCGTCCGGTTTCGGGCTTTTTTCGGTCCAGTTCTATTGAAAAACAATGAATTTTCGTTCGATTCCGGGCTTTTTACGGTCCGATTCACCATTTTGGTGAACCTTAACCGGCTCGGCTCCAAATCGATTCCGATTTTCGTGACGGTTCATGGCAATTTCGGACTTTTTCAATTTGATTTCGATCCAATTTTCTGATTTCGATCCGGTATCGATTCGATTTGACCATCCCTATCTCTTCTGCATGCAATTGTTTCAGCACCTGTGACATCAAAACGCAGTACAGTCAGTCTATGTTTATGTCGGTGGAAACAACATTTCACACGAATCGAGAACCATTTGGAGTTATCTTACACTGAAGTGATCACTAATAAGCTAAAGTGCTATGATATGATTGTGGGAGCCAGCAAAGGCCTAGTGGCCAAAGATACTTTAAGATAGGAATGACTAAATCGGGCCGAAATCGGATCGAAATCGAAAAATTAAATCGAAATCGAATTGAAAAAGTTTGGAATTGCCATGAACCGTTATGAAAATCGGAATTGGGGTAATCGAAATCGGTTTGGAGCCGGGCCGGTTAAGGGTCACCAAAATGGTGAACCGGACCGGAAAAAGCCCGAAATCGGACGAAAATTCATTGTTTTTCAATAGAATCGGATCGGAACCGGACCGGAAAAAGCCCGAAACCCGACGAACCGGGGAGAAAACCGGAATCAGATTAATCGGAACCATGAGCAATCCGGGCCAATTAAGGGTCATACATTTTTCAAATCGAAACCGGGCCAGAAACCGATTTTGGCCATCCCTACTTTAAGATGCAAAACAAAAACAAATACTGAAAAGTAATAATACATCCACTACTAATGGCAATTTTTTTTATTGACATTTTATATAATAATACTGACATTTTTTACCTATACTGCAACTCTTTTATATTAGCACTTAATAATACATACATTGACACTTTTCAAACTGACATTTTTTACACTAAAGCTGACACTTTTTTACACTAACGCTGACATTTGTTTACAATGTCATTTAATAATATATGTACTGGCACTCTTTACACTTGCATTTTTTACACTAATACTATCACTTTTTTACACTGACACTGACACTGACACTTTTTATACTGTCACTTAATAATACATGCACTGACACTCTAGACACTGACATTTTGTTAAACTAACACTGACATTTTTTACATTGTCACTTAATAATACATGCACTGACACTATTTACAATGGCATTTTTTACACTAACACTTGCACTGGGGGGAAACAAAACACGTTTTTTTTAACTTACAAAAAAACGCGTTTTTTGTAATATTTTGAATAATTCAAAATATTAAATATTAAATTTTATTTCTCTATTTCATTCTTCAAATATCTAAAAACTGTAGGCGAACCAGTCCATGGCAATGAGTCCACGGTCTTGGCCCGGGTATAGGATCACCGAAATGTCCGTTAGTACATAAACCTCATTTTTCAAGTTCTCAAAATCCTTGTCCCACTCAGTGCCTGTTTGGTAATCAAATTAAAATTTTAATTTGGAATATTTTAAGAAATTAAAAAATTAAGCTTGTTTGGTAAGGTAAATTTGAATCACTTAAATAATTAAGATTGTTTTAAAAAAGACTATTAATTTTAAGTGGGCAAGGAGTAGCTTAACAAGGTAAGAGGTGGAAAGAATGAGAAAAAAAGGAAATGAGTTCAAATTCACACATCAACATATTTTATTTATTTATTTATTGTTACTTCCTTTTGTTGAAATATTTTTTCTTTTTATACAAATTATATTTGACCAAGTATGAAAATATAATTTTTTTAATATTAACATTTAATAATATTTTTATTTAAGTATCATTATATAATTTTTTTTATTATTTGTCAACATTTGTGATCATATTTACCAAACTAATCAAGATAAATATTATCATGGGATAAAGAAAGTACAAATAAAAATATTTAAATATTATAAGATTAAAATTTACTTATAATAATAATAATAATGTATATGTCAATAATGAATTTATTTTATTATAAAATCATAAATATTATTCATATAATATTTTAAATACTGAGTTGAAATTCTGAAAATTTAGATGTAAGTGATTTGTCATTATCAAACAAACATAAGTCTTCAAAATTCAGCAACTTAATGATTTCAGCTCTTAATTTTTAGCTTTACATTTTCAGAGCTTAATTTTCAATTTTACCAAACAGGCCCTCACTCTTTTGCAATAATAAGAAACGGACAAAAAAAATCAATATTATCAATGAAGGCAAATGTTTCAATATTATCAATGAAGGCAATGTAATGTTTCTTCTGAAAAATGATTGAAAAAGTAGTAACACATTTCGTATTTAGAGCCCATCGTATAAATTAAAAAAAAAATAAGATATTTATGTTCAAAAATTTTAAAAATAAAAAAAATTCTGTAATTCATTATAACTTAGATACTCTTAGTTTCACAATAAATAAATGCATCATATGATCAACTAATTTGGACTTTGAACTACACTCTTTGACCAACATGTAATGTTAGATTATTTATTATCATGAAAATTTAAAAATAGTTAAGTTTAAAAATAGTTATGAAATGTTTTTATCGATGTATCAATAACCATTTTCAAAATGATTTGATGATTTTTTTGTCAAAATTCAACTTGAACGGTATAAAACGAGTACGACCATGAATAATAAAATGAGTAAGGCCCAATGAATTGAGCACAATGATAAATATGCATAAGTCTCAATTATGACATAGGGAATGTGCTTCCCTCCCTACGCTCCCCTTACTCTCCTCGTCATAACATACTATGTCAACCTATACATAGTGAAATTGTCTTATGACTAGGACAGAGATATTAGGTCGACCAGTACTATGTCTACATCAGCAAATCAACAATTGTGACAAGGAAAATGGGCTTTCCTACCCTTGGTCATCACTCTTACTGATCTAAAACCAAGCCCCAAGCACTCTACTGTAATTGGATAAACTCACACAAATAAAAATGATAAAACGATTATAACAAGGAACAAACAAGTACAAAAACAATATGGGGAACTTTGTTTTTTTTTTTTTTATTGATCTCTCTCTCTCTGATATACTCACATACATAGTATAATAGAGGCTTCTAAGATCACACTGTCCCCTCCCTTTACCACCTCTCAATATTTATACAAGAAAGAAATGGTTAGAGGGACTCTCCCACATAGTCAAGCATGGGGATAATGTTTCACCTAAATGGCCTAGAATCTCGGAACATAAGTATAACTGCTTCGGCATTTTGATAGTGCTAACAAACTCCAGTAATTTCCAAGTCTACACCAACCATTTGACTTGGTTTACCTGTGCTCCGTTTTGACCCTCGACTATTTTAGAATGTACCAAAGATCGTCCCGGATCACGTCTCCCCTTCGTAGTTGGAAGAGGAGCAGCTCCTGCTGGTCCTAAAACTTCAAATGAGGAAATTGAGTTTCCCCAACTTCCTTCGAGTACCATTTTGCTGAGCTGGGTCGCTATCCCTTGAGTCCAATTCTGAAGGACTGTCTTTCCCCTTGCCGTGTTGAACTCGACTTCCTTTCAACAATGGTATCTTCTACCAGTGCCACTTCTTGTTCAATCACCAAGTCATCCACCGCGGGTAACGATTCTCCAAGCTCTTCATCAAGCATTAATGGCTCGAATGGCTTTAACTTGTCCACATTAACTACAGAATAAATCTCCATATAAGCTGGCAACTCCAACTGACAGGCATTCTCCCCAATTTTCTTGAGAATTCTAAACGGACCATAATGAATAGGCTTCAACTTTTTCCCTTCTCCTTTTAATCTATCTTTTCCAAGATGTAACCAAACAAGATCACCTTTTTGGAAATTTCCTTGAACTCGATGTCGATCATGACGCTCCTTATACTTTTGTTGGGTCCTCAATAGTTGATGCTCAACCTCATGATGTACCTTTCTTATGTTGTCAATGAATCTTTGCGCTCTTCCAACGTCGCCATCCTCCTTTACCGATGTCGTCATAGAATCAATATTGAACTCAAGATCAAAGGGACTTTGAGGTAGAAAGCCCAAACAAATTTCTGCTGGAGCTTTGTTGGTTGAACTGTGCACCGTATGGTTAATAGCAAATTGAAGAAAAGGAAGACTTTCATCCCATGTCCTAGGATGCCTTGCGTTGTACCCTCGCAGAAGATGTACCACTGTACGATTAACCACTTCGGTCTGCCCGTCGGTTTGAGGATGAAATGCAGTACTCCGTTTCAGCTTGGTGTCCATCTTAGACCAAAGGGAACACCAAAATTTGCTGAGAAACCTACTGTCTCGGTCTGAAATGATGGAGCTAGGTAGACCGAAAAACTTCCAAACATTCTCGAAGAAAAGTCTTGCTGCCTCTTCACCATTAATCGTCTTTTTGCATGGAACAAGAACCACCATTTTTGAAAATCTATCAACCACCACGAACAGGTAGTCATTTCCTCTCCTTGTCCTTGGAAGGCCACCTAAAAAATCCATGGAAATGCTTTCCCATGGTTGGGCTGGAATCGGGAGCGGAGTGTACAATCCCACCTTTCGATTTGCAGGCTTAGTGGTGCAACACAACACACAACCTTTCACGAACCGAGCAACATCCTGATGCATTTGAGGCCAAAATACATAGCACTGCAAGTTTTGGAGGGTTTTAGTTACACCAAAATGTCCTGCTACTTTTGAAGTGTGTGCCTCTCTTATCCATTTAACCTGTTCTTCATACTTCGGAACACATAATAGTGTGCCCTTATAAAGAAGTCCATCGCGCCACACGAACTGGGTTGGTCGTCTGCATTCCAAGTCTTCTATTGCTCGTTTAAAATCTGAATCTGCTACATATGCTTCGCCATAACTTTCATGACAAGAAGGTTGTACCTGCATAAACACCGACAAGCAAAGAGCTGCAACCGGAGGGCGAGATAACATGTCAGCTAACTTGTTGTGAACTCCTTTCTTGTATTTGATCACAATATTAAATTATTGCAAGTAGGCCATCCATTTCATGTGTCGCGCTTGCTGCAATTTCACTTGGGTTTGCAAGTACTGTAGTGGTTGGTGATCGGTGTGTATGACCGTCTCCTTGCCAAGAAGATAACAACGCCAATGTTTGACTGCTTGGTGCAAGGCCAGCAACTCTTTATCGTACGTCGGATAATTCTTTTGAGAACCTTGGAACATCTCCGAATGGTACGCTACAGGCCTTCCGTCTTGCAATAAAATGGCCCCCATTGCATACCCGGATGCATCTGTTTCTAACTCAAACGGTCGTTGTAAATTTGGTAGACAAAGAACGGGCGCCTCGCTGATCTTTCGTTTTAACAAAAGGAACGTGTCCTCATGTTTACTCATCCATTCAAACTTGCTATTTAGCTTTGTCAAGGTATGTAATGGTGATGCCAAGATAGAGAAATGATGAATGAATTTTCGGAGATATTGACAAGCCCCTACGAAGCTTCGTACATCAGTGACCGAACGCGGACGCGGCCAGTCCTCTATTGCCTTTATTTTCTCCGGATCAACCTACAATTCACCACCACCAACTACAAAACCCAAGTATATTAACTTGTCTTTACCAAACTCACATATTTTTATATTCAGATGAAGTTTGCTTTGATCAAGTAACTGGAAAACCTTTTGTACATGTTCCACATGTTCTTCTTGTGTACGACTATAAATAAGAATGTCGTCAAGATAGACAAGGACAAAATCATTTATATGCGGTCGTAGAATGTCGTTCATAAGCCTCATGAAGGTTGCCGATGCATTGCAAAGACCGAAAGGCATCACCATCCACTCGTACAATCCTTGTCGCGTTTTGGACGTCGTTTTCCATGTATCTTCCTCGCAAACACGAACTTGGTGATATCCCGACTTCAAGTCGAGTTTGGTGAAGATGGCTGCATCCTTCAATTGATCAAGCAAGTCGTCTATTCTTGGAAGTGGGTATCGATTCTTGATCGTGATCTTTTGAGAGCACGGTAGTCAATACACATGCGCCAACTTCCATCCTTCTTTTGCACTAATACAACTGGTGAGCCACAAGGAGAACTGCTTGGTTTAATGACACCCATTTTGACAAGTTCTTCTACTTGTCTCCGAATCTCTTCATTCTCTAGAACTGAGTTCCGGTACATGGCAACATTAGGCAATGTTGAGTCTGACAGAAGCTGTATTTCATGTTCCACAACTCTTTTTGGAGGTAAACCATACACATCTTCGAACAATGAGGAATAATCTGAAATAACTTTACCAAGCAGGCTATTATGCTCTTTACTAGTAAGAGTTAATGAGGGTACCTCGCTTCATGATCAGCTGTACGTATGAATAGCAGAACAACTTTTTCTGCGGTATGCACCATCCTTCTTGCTTGGCATGCAATCACCAGCTCAATTCCTTGCATTGCCTTGTCTCTATTAACGAGATATTTTTCCCATCCTTCTCCAACTGGTACTTCTGCGCTCGACGGAAATAAATAGCATTTCGCTCCCAGAGATATGGACTACCAAAAATTACTTGGCAAATGTCCAGCGGAACTACCTCGCATGTAACTTCATCGATATACTGATTAGTGATAGCGAATCGAAACTTACATTGCTGAGTAATCTGCATATCTGTGTCCTTTTGAATCCAGCCCAATGCATAAGGTCGAGGGTGTGGTGTTGTCTGCAGCCCCAACTTTTTGACGAGAAAAGCTAAAATCAGATTTTTTCTGGCTACCCGTGTCAATGATAGCCTGGACTACTTCATGTTTCACCTGAATCTTCAACGTAAACAACTCCTTTTTTTCATCAGCTACACTAGTTGTTTTTGAAGATTCATTCTTTGGTTTTGCCATTAACATCAAGCTCTTGTCAGCTCCCTCGACTTCCCCCAGCTCGATTGGCTCTCCTTAGACGGTGGTGGCTGCTGTACGCTTCCCCCGATCATCCTTCTTCCATTTATTTGGAAATAAATCTGGATTTACTTTCCAACATTTCTCCTTCACGTGCCCTGCTATTTTACAATGCTCACAAAATTTGTTCGCATTAGCAGCTTTCAATCCTTTTTTCTTGGAGTCTCTCTTTGACTGATGTTGGCCTGATGCTCCTTTTGCACCGTCATTTAGTCTTTTGACTCCCACCTCCGTTTTTCAGTTCGATAGCCATGGCCACACTACTTGCTCCTGAGATATCCTTTGTTGTATGAAGCCGTAACTCATTTTGAATATGTCGATATAACCCAGCAACATATTTAGTGAAGACGTCCTCATTATTTGCTGAAATGCCTAGCGTCACTGCGCGACGACGAAACTCAGTGGTATACTCCTGGACGGTTTGCCCTCGTCGTTGTAGAAGGTTATGCCACCGAGACCATCGATCTTGTAAATACCCCATTGGGTAGAATTCATGACGTAGGAGTCGAGTAAATTCTCCCCAAGTTACTTCCTCGTTGACGACAGTCTTCAAGTAAGAATTCCACCAAGCCAATGCGTGGCTCGTTAGTTTCAGTCGGGCAAAAGAAACCTTCTCCCTACTACTAAACCCATAAAGTGTAAAGTAGGTCTCCAATTGATCAATCCAAGTGTCCAACTTCTCTGCATCAACAGTACCATCAAAAGTCGGTATGTTGATTCTTGCTTCAACCTTGAATGGTTGATGAGAGATTCGTGCCTTCAACTTGTTGGTCTCACCTTCTTGACTATCTCCATCGTTCTCGTTTGAGCTTGAAGTGTCCTCGTATGTGTCCTTCAATGGTGTCTCCGGAGCCTTTAGTTTGTTGAGAGATTGTGTCTGGATCCATGAAAGCACAGATTCCAATTGATTGGCCAGCCTATCCACCTTGGTCGTCAACTCGGCTTGACCCTGTGCCTCACTTGACTCTTCTGCCATAGTCAACGTCTTGTTCGGTAGCCGTCGATGTCGCTGCAGCTCGATAAAGGGTTCTCCAAATGCTTTGTAACCAGATTTTGTTTGCACCATACACAGGTTGGAACGTTGCTCTGATACCTCCTGATCTAAAACCAAGCCCCAAGCACTCTCTACTGTAATTGGATAAACTCACGCCAATAAAAATGATAAAACAATTATAACAAGGAACAAACAAGCACAAAAACAATATGGGGAACTTTGTTTTTTTTTTATTTATTGATCTCTCTCTCTCTCTGATATACTCACATACATAGTATAATAGAGGCTTCTAAGATCACACCGTCCCCTCCCTTTACCACCTCTCAATATTTATACAATAAAGAAATGGTTAGAGGGACTCTCCCACGTAGTCAAACATGGGGATAATGTTTCACCTAAATGGCCTAGAATCTCGAAACATAAGTATAACTGCTCCGGCATTTTGGTAGTGCTAACAAACTCCAGTAACTTCCAAGTCTACACCAACCATTTGACTTGGTTTACCCGTGCTCCGTTTTGACCCTCGACTATTTTGGAATGTACCAAAGATCGTCCCGGATCACTTACCCGGCATAACAATATGCCGACCAACACACTATGTCGAGTAGCAAGCCTACTCGACATACATACAGAGAACAGTTCTAATCCTAGTCCAACAAGGATATCAAGGTATTTGGATCAGAGTAGGATTTAACTTCTTATCTCTCCTAACTTTCTATCAAAGACAGGATACTATCTAATACACCTATAAATACAAGTCATAAATCACATAATTCAGGTAAATGTATCTTTTGGCTCTGAACTATTGTCAATCAATTTGCTCTAATAAATACAAATACTTGCTCTCACGTCAAAGGGCATTCGCCGGTGAAAATTCGGCTTAGTTTACGTGTTTTTTCATCTTTCTCAGGCTATTCAAGCATACAGAATATATCTGTGTTTTTTCATCTTTTTCAGGCTATTCAAGCATACAGAATATATCTGAACCACTGGATCTGAGCTGATCCGACGTTTTTGACATCATCACAACTTAATTTGATCATATGTAACATTTATTCAGTGACGACGGAGAGATAATGAGAAATTTTTTTAAATTTTATAATCACTTATAGGCATCTATTATCCAAGTAAAATAGTTAAAAAGTGATTATAATTTGAGCTTAATCAAAAAATATACTCCCTCCGTCCCATAGAAATATAGACTTTTGTCAATGCACGGGAATTAAGGAGGAAGTATTATATTGAAAGTGTTGTGAGTGTGAAAATAAAATAGGAGAGAGAATGAGTGGAGAGAATAGTAAATTATAATGGTGATATGAGTATTAAAATAATGTAGGAAAGAGAATGAGTGGAGGGAATAGTAAAGATTCCTTTCCATTTAAGGAAAGTTATACTATTATTGTGGGACGCCCAAAAAGGAAATTTTATATATTATCATGGGACGGAGGGAGTATATAAGTGACTAAAATAGTTAAACGAAATAATAATAATTTTGTTTGAGCTTTAATCAAACAGAATTATTTTATTCATTAACAGCTGCAATTATATCCAAAATTGCACACCTTGAGTCCTAAAAAATAGTTTCATGGTGTATCAATTCCAAGTTTTAGATTTACATTATTATAATTAAATCAACTATAGTTATTGTTCAAAGTTCATTCGTGGCAACAGGCAAAAGAAGTAAGATCATTTTGGGACGAAGGGAGTATATAACAGATGTAGGGAGTCATATAGATTGTGAATCTGGTGTCTAGGAATATCAAAACTTACTGCAGCACCTAAGGATTGAGAAACTACAAGGCTCTGCTAATTCGAAAATCTATAACAGGCACTTTGGAAGAATGCTCAGAAATATCAAGTGCCTCTGCTAATGAGAGCCGCCGGTTCCTCCATGCACTCTCCGCCCAACTCTTTATACGCATCCCTTCAGCCTTCCTGTTTTGCTGAACACACAGCGTTTCTGCATATCCGCCTATAGTAACAATGGGTGAACATTACTTTCCAAAGTTAGTAAAACCAATTACACTATAAAAGCATGTAACGAAATGAGAACTTAGTTGATATTCATTTTCTGTAAAAAGAAAATCTATTTAACCTAGTAATGGTCGAGAATTTAACACGTGAGGTAAACTGCTCCCTCTATCCCAATCGAGGTGGTGATCATTCCTTTTTGGGCCTTCCCAATTGAAGAGTAAAATTTCCCTCGAGAAAATTTTCCCAATCGAGGTGGTGATCATTCCTTACAACAAATTGTTGTTGACTACATTAACCTTCATTTAAAAAAAGTTAGCTCATTTAAAATACTGCCACCTATATTTGAAGGGGCAATAAAATTAATTGATTTTCACAACTTGTCCTAATTAGTGTGTCTAGTCAAACACTACTTTTTATTGAGATGGAGGGAGAGGCTACAATTTGTGTGATGCATTGTTGAACCATACACAGTAAATTCTAGAACATACCTCTTGCAAGAGCAATTACATCTCTTCTACATGCATTTGTTTCAGTAACTGTGACATCAAAACGCAGTACATGGTCAGTTTGGTTTCCATAGAATAAGCAAAGCATTTAAGCCATGTTTATGTCGATGGAAACAACATTTCACACGAATCGAGAACATTCAGGAGTTAAGTTATTTTACGCTGAAGTGATCACTACAGAATACTAATAAGCTTAAGGGCTATGATATGATTGTGGGTGCCAGCAAAGGCCTAGTGGCCAAAGATGGACTGTAATACAGTCTTCGCAATAGTATACCTGCTGTCTCCAAAGGAGGAGCTTTTAGCACTTCTATTGCTCTTCTATAAAGTCCCTGTACAGAATGAAGCAATGGGAATTATATTAAATAACATCCCCTTGAATTAGCTCTAAAAAAAA
This sequence comes from Adenophora triphylla var. japonica, assembly GCA_022495995.1. Lineage (NCBI taxonomy): Eukaryota > Viridiplantae > Streptophyta > Magnoliopsida > Asterales > Campanulaceae > Adenophora > Adenophora triphylla. Next base: position 140,217 of record JAFEMH010003456.1, on the reverse strand, counting down.
TATAATGGTTATAGACTGTCAAATCAGTGACCAAAATGGAGAGAAAAAAACTAAGGATAAGAACATGTAAATAGCTAATGAAGATTTAAAATACAGTTCATGTCATGAGAACTGAGTATAATACTTTGTTCGTACAAAAAGACTGACCTCTTGAATCATTAGGGAACTCGAGTGTTCCACGGTTGCCTTATGCCGGAACATGAGAGCGATGCAGGTTAAAACAACTCCAACCTTTGGATGATGGGACCCTACACCAAATTTAAACCCCAATAGCAGGCTATCATCAATCATTCTGTACATGCACTTGAACAGAATTTACTAGATGAAATAAACTAAAAAATACTCTGTATTAACAAACCATAATGTTCTTCTGCTTTGGTCAGTGCCCGAGTCAATATCTCCTCTGAATCAGCAAAATTCCTGAAACGACATGTAAGAAATTATAGTCTGCAAAATCTTATGAGCATAACCACAGCTGCATAAAGATCTGATTTTTAGATTAGTGGTTGAAGATAAATACTGTAGTGGTAAGAAGTACTCCCTCTGTCCCAAAATGAATGTCCATTTTCCAAAAAAATTAGTCCCAAAATGAAAAGAAACGGGCTCTCAAGAATAGCAAACATACCCCATATGTGCCTCGAGCTGTCCTAAAGCACAAGTAGCTGCAAGTGAAAGATCTGCTGCACAGGGTAATATGGCTATACTACCGGCTGTCAAGTTATCTGGATCACAAAATTCTTTATTCTCAGGTACTCCCTGAATTACCTTCTGGTATAACTCCTTTGCCGATGAGAAGCTTCGCATTGTATGCAGGAATTCCGCATATGATAAAGCAGCATTACCTACACACATCACAATTTTAATCCATCTTATAAGGCTTTCTTGTGAGAAGTTATGACTTGTGGACACAAGACATTTGTGCAGACAAAGAAGCATGGTGCTGGAAACAGCAATCTGGCTTCATATTGTGTCTACATAATTATATAAGTCCCCAAAAATACAGATGCAAACTTACTAGCAGAACTTATTCTGTCCCGTGCTACTTTGTAATATGATTCCGCTGCAGAAAAGCGATCCGGTAATATTTTGAGATATACACATAGAAATCATGTAAGGGGAGGAAACATGAGATAAAGAGGGTCGGTACATGATTCAGGATTGCCACGGACAAGCTCAACCAGCCCTTTTAACGCCCTCAGATGAGCATCCAAATCTTTCGTCAAACCATTGAGTAGCAAGGAATCATCTAAAGCTCCTGACGCAGTATCATCCTAAAAATACCAAGCAATCTCGGGATACTCTTAAACTGGAATATATAAATAGCCAAAAAAGAATTTGAAAACTCAAAATACCACTAAATGGGTGCTATTCAGGATATACCTCTCCCATTTCTAAATGGAGTCCCGTAAGAGCTTCGCTAGCAGCAATACGAACTAAAAAAAGACCAATACAAAGGAAAGGTCACAAAGAGAACCTATAATCAGTTCACCAAAGCAGTTTAAACACTTACCTCCCTCATGCATAGATTGAATGTTTAGTTCTAGAAACTTATCAAGTTTCTCCATTGCATCATCGACATTTCCTCTATACAAGAAGAACAACACTCTTCAGAATGGATAATTTCAAGTATCTGAGATACCATCTAGTTGGTTTAGTAGCTCTAAACTAATATGAAACCTTTCAGACAAAAGCTTTGAGATAGCAAGCAAGACCAGTCCTTTTGAGCTGTCATCAGTCTGATTCGACTCACACTGTTCCAGTATCAATAATCCTTGTGCATATGATTCATCTACATTTACACAAACAATCAAAATCAAAACTTGAAATGTCACACACACGCACACACTTTTCTCATATATACACAGAAATATTCAGAAGCCTAAACTTAAAAATGCATTCTTTTTATACATATAAAGAAGAGAAAAAAAAAATCAAGAAAATGAAAAATTACACACACAAATATACATGCTAGAGGGGGAAATAACCTGTTTTGAGGGATCTGGCAAGGGAGTAGGCATAGTTAATGGTTTGAACAGCAACTGGGTTGATCTTGAATTCTTGATTTGTTGCGAAAAATCGTGTATGTGCAGCTGATTGTAGAGAGGGAGAGTTAAGTGGGTATTTGTAGAGGGAGAAAGCAACTTGGGTTGTTCGGGCGATTCTTGATAACTTAGTTGCAACGCTAATCATGGCTTCTGAGAGTGATTCTACTTTGAATTTCAGTCGGATTTTGAAATGGCTAAAACCCTAATTCTACTGTGCAGGCGGGGATTTGGAGTGGCAATAGCTATTCTTGAGGTCTGCTCAGTAGTATTTTCTGTCCCGTCGGAGGTTGTTAATGCTCAGTCCAGCCATTAATATTACCGAAATTATTGAAAAAAACGCGTTTTTTCACGGTATTAGTTAGTAAGAATGGCTAAATCGGACCGGAATTGAAAAAATCGGATTGAAACAGGATTGGAAAGGTTCGAAACCGCTATAATTCGTTACGAAAATCGGAATTGGGGTAACCGAAACGGGTTTGGAGCCGGACCGGTTAAGGGTCACCAAAATGGTGAACCGGATCGGAAAAAGTCCAAAATCGAACGAAAATTCATTGTTTTTCAAAAGAATCGGACCGGAACCGGACCGGAAAAAGCCCGAAACCGGACGAACCGGGGAGAAAACCGAAACCGGATTGACCGAAACCGTGAGCAATTCGGGCCGGTTAAGGATCATACATTTTCCGAACCGATATCGGGCCCGAAACTGATTTTGATCATCCCTATTAGTTAGGTATTAGTTAGGGCTGTCAAAATTTTCAAACTCGTACCAATCAACTTGTGTATCAATCGTACCAATTATAAAAATTTTCAAATTCGTATCAACCAACTTGTGTATCAACCGTACCAATTATAATTGGTACGTGATAATTGATATACCGAAATGTTGGTACGGTATTACCGTACCAATTATATATAATTAGTTGATACATTGTACATAAGTTTAATATTGATTGGTATACCGAGTATCAATTATAATTTTTTTAAATGTTAATTTTCATATAAATAATAAAAAATATTAAATATAAAGATAAGTCTAACCTAATTTAACATTTTGACTTTCTTTCTCAGATTATGTTGGCTATAATCTTCTAAATGTTCTTTTTACTATACTCCCTCAGACTAGTTATTCTAGGGCAGCTCCAGAACTATACAGAACCTCAGACTAGTTATTCTAGGGCAGCTCCAGAACTATACAGAAGCTCATAGTAGATAAAGATTATATCCAATCTAGCATCAACTCCTGAAAGGAAATGAGTTTTTCACATCACAAAATACATCATGTTATGTTAAGGGATACTATTAACTTCAGGTTTGGGGCTTATGAACATGAAAGATTATTAGCCACTTTGTGCATGATTAAGTTAGCTTCCATGTTGTTGTATTCAAAGTCTTTATTTAACCTCTTTATTTAACCTCTTGTTTCCTTTTCTCCTTACCGGGTGTTGCACCAATTTTATATTTGTTGTGTTTGGGAGCTTGATGGTCATTAGTCACTTGGTTTGTGCTACATAGTTTTTGGGCCACCAGTGTTGCAAGGGAAACAATTTGTCGGTGATAGTGTATCTCTTATTTGCTTTTGAACAATGTCATTTAGCACTATTTTAATGTTATGTCTTATAGCTATAAGCACTTTGAGATCTATTATTATGTTATAATCTCTTTTGAATTTTATAATAATGTACTATTATATTTATTTGGTCTTAATGAAAAAAGTGTTATTCTTATATTTACATTTGATAGAGTCTAGTACCAACCGTACCAATCGAGTACCTATCGTACCAACTTAGTTGGTATACCGACTAAGTCGGTTGGTAATGGTATAGATTTTTATGTACTAAGTTAAACTTGATAGGTACATGGTATTAGCAAAATACAATTGATATACCTATCAAGCCACCCCTAGTATTAGTTTTTAAATACACAATAATATTTTTTTAAATAAAAAAAAAAATCATGTGTGGTGACATTTTTATAAATAAGTTAAATTCACGCTTGGTGAAAATCAAGGTTGTGGCTAAGTTTATAGCTAACAAACTTCTTAAGTATCAAGATCAAAGATTTTTGGATATCAATATTAAATACTTCTAGATATAAATCAACAATTACATTTGAACAATATCATTAACAACAAATCTTCTGAACGCTCAAATAATTTGGATAATAATATTAAATTCTTCTGTATATAAATTAACAACCTAACATTTTGGGTATCAAGATCAAATAGTTATAGATTACAATATTAAAGTCTTTTGAATATAAATTAATAAACACATTTGAAAAAGGTCATGGCAAACAAACTTTTTAGATAGGGCAAATGACAATTTAGGGCCTGAAGTATAGGGGGTAGTGTCGGTTAGGGGCCCCATATCTAATTTTCGTTAAATCAGGGTCAATATCTAAACTTTTCGTCAATTAAGGGCTTTTTGACGAATTTTGTTAGAAAAGTCAGTTAAGTGACGGATTTTTGACTAAATTGAAAAGCAAATTAGTTATTAAAGACTGAAATGTAAATTTTTAAAAATTGATGACCATTACAAAATATTTTTTTTAAAAATAATATTTTTTAAAAATATAATATATTTTGAAAAGCTATAAATTTTTTTTATAATTTTTAAAATATGTTAAAATAAATGTTATAAATATAAAAAATTGTATTTTTAAAGAAAATAGTATTTTATTTTAAAAAATTAATTAATTTTTAACGTAAATCTTGTAAAATAAATATAAATATAAAAAATTGTATTTTTAAAGCAAAAAAGTAGTTTTTAAAAAAAAACTAATTAATTTTTAACGTACACTATGTTCATACTATTCAAACCGTCTTTACACACACTATGATCACCTAAAATTTTGTAATGAAAACTTAAATGTATATATCAATTTATTTTTTTCAAAAATACTTTTTTTATCTATTTAATGAATCGTAATAATATTTTTTCTTTATCAAAAAATGAAAAATGCTACTCTTTTTATTGGGATGTTGAAAATGAAAATTGAAACTCGTGCACTTTTTCTAGTCTCAATCTAAGACAAAAAAAATTGTTTGGCGATTAAAGAAAAAGACATTAATTTTAATACAATTTTATTAAAATTTAAATAATTTTTTATTTTTAGTAAGTTATATTGGCCTATTAAATGTGACTATTCTCTCTTCTTCTGCTTAGTGGAGGGGGTATTAATTATGAACTAAATTTTAAGAGAAATATGGAGAAGGCTTATGTGGTTTTAAAATTATTGGGAAACCCCTCTTTTAATATCCTATTAAATACATCATAACCTAATATAATTAATTGATGATTCAACTATCAGTACAGTAACATAAAAAAATTTAGATGAAGGGGGTTGTTCTCTCTCTCTCTCTCTCTCTCTCTCTCTCTCTCTCTCTCTCTCTCTCTCTCTCTCTCTCTCTCTCTCTCTCTCTCTCTCTTTCTCTCTCTTTTCTTTTTTTTTCTTATTTTGAGACGGAGGAAGTATTTAAGGTAATATTATTTTTATTAAAAAATACTCCCTCCGTCCATTTAGTAGGTTCACAATTACTGTTTACACATTGATTAAGGATAAATTATTATATTGAAAGTGTTGTGAGTGTGAAAGTAAAATAGGAGAGAAAATGAGTGGAGGGAATAGTAAATTATAATGATGTTGTAAGTATTAAAATAATGTAGGAGAGAGAATGAGTGGAGGGAATAGTAAATTATAGTGGGGTAGGGTTAATATTTTAATAATATAAATTTTTCATTTTAGGAAAGAAACAAAGTGTGAACCATGTAAATGGACGCCCAAAATAGAAAGTGTGAACCATGTAAATGGACGGAGGGAGTATATTGCATAAAATAAATATATTGCTTCAAAAAATAAAATTGCTTCAAAAAATATTTATTTCAATTCTAATATATTAATATTTCCAAAATATGTTTTAGTTATATTAACTTTTTTAGATATTTTTTTTAAAATTTAGATGATAATTATTTTATTTTATTTATATATTTTATAAATTATTCAATCTAAAATAATTAGTAATTTTTTTGAAGCAAAATAATTAGTAATTTAAATTATTAGAAAAAAGGATAATAGTTAATATTTTAAATTATTTTAAATCATATTATATTTTTTAAATAAAATTATCTTTATTAAATAAAAATTGGCAATTTTTTAAATAAAATTTTCTAAATCAAAAAGATTTAAGTGACATGTCACTTGCTTTTATTTTTTAAAAAAAAATATTACAAGATTTACGTTAAAAATTAATTAATTTTTTTTAAAAAAAATACTTTTTTGCTTTAAAAATACAATTTTTTTTATATTTATATTTATTTTACAAGATTTACGTTAAAAATTAATTAATTTTTTTTAAAATAAAATAATATTTTCTTTAAAAATACAATTTTTTATATTTATAACATTTATTTTAACATATTTTAAAAATTATAAAAAAATTATAGCTTTTCGAAATATATTATATTTTTAAAAAATATTATTTAAAAAAAAATATTTTGTAACGGTCGTCAATTTTTAAAAATTTACATTTCAGTCCTTAATAACTAATTTGCTTTTCAATTTAGTCCAAAATCTGTCACTTAACTGACTTTTCTAACAAAATTTGTCAAAAAGCCCTTAATTGATGAAAAGTTTAGATATTGAGCCCTGATTTAACGAAAATTAGATATGGAGCCCCTAACCGACACTACACCCTATACTTCAGACCCTAAATTGTCATTTGCCCTTCTAGATATCAATGTTAAAAGTTTCTAAATATTCAGAACCTTGAGATTCCCGTGATAAGGGGTTTAAAAACATCAAAAACATCATTTAGACTCTCAAACATACTTTTTTGAAGTTTTATAAATAAGGCCCACTTTCTCTAAATTCCCTCTGGCAAAATTCAAACCCAATGTAGAATATAATAGATCTAAAATTCTATAAACAACTCTCATCATTTTATAACTAACTTATAAAATTATTTCATCTTTTAAAAGTAACTTATAAAACTTATTTGTCTTTGATAACTGACTTATAAAACAATTTTTACAACAAATTTTTTTTTTAATTTTTCAATAATAACAACGAATTAATCTCATAATTTACACATTAAGTCTCTTATATCTGATTTATAAAAGCAATTTGCCTCTTATAACTATTTCGTCTTTTATAATTGTATTATAACTTATAACACTACTTCATATCTTATAATTCAGCTATAAAACAATTTTTTCAACAAAAAAAAATCAAAATTTCAATAATAACGAATTGGTATCATATTTACATATTACAACTCTTATAAATAACTTATAAGACTTATTTGTATCTTATAATTGACTTATAAGACAATTTTTAAAAAAAAAAAAAAATCTCACGCAATAGGATATAGGAAGATTAATCAAGCTCCTCAATTTTCAGGAACATAATTTGAGACTACTACTGTCTGTTTGATTAAACTAGCAAGACATTTTATGCCAAAATAACTAGAAAATAACCACTCATTTACTTGGGCCCAACAAAAATCATCTTCAATTTTTACCTTTCTGGCTATGCCCTGAATTATCAAAATCAAAACATTCATCAAATTGACAAATTTATTTACAGATCTGCTTCAAGAACTCTGCCAGATCTAGAGAGCTCCGGGCACCCTCACTAACCCCTTCGCTTTCTGACTCAAAATTTCCAGCTTCTTCATTATCAACATGACCTTCCCACTAATCAACTGAAATTTTCATTTCATTTCCCCAACTAGGATTAAGCCCGTGCTTTGCACGGGGATTACGTTTCCGGTGATTTTTGTGTAAAATATATTTAAAGATGCCATATATAATGGTAAAGAGTCTAATAAAATTACAGTTTTCAATGTCTAAACCTTCACATTCTATAACTATATATCATTTATTGGATGTATGAATGCATTCGAAGGAGAAGACATATTATTATACATTATCTTTCAACGTTCAATGTTTAAATTGATTGATTCATACTTCATATTCTATAACTATATTATCATTTATTAGATTCATGAATGCGTTATAATAATCAGGTTCATATTTCAACATCCAATATTTTAAACCGATTGATTAATATTCTATAACTCTATCATCATTTATTAGTTGCATGGATGCATTAGAAGAAATGACAATTAATATGAGTTATCTTTCATATTCCAACATCTAAATTTTTAAATTGATTTGTAATATAAAATTATACTCCGTATCAAGGTTCTAAAAAGCTCTAGGCGGATGCTAGGCGGCGGAGCCGGGCCTAGCGCCTAGGCGGGGACTAGTCGGGGACTAATCGGGATTAGTCGGGATTAGTCAGGACCTAGGCGGGACTTAGAACTAGGCGTTGGAGAGGGGCCTAGCGCCTAGGCGGGGCCTAGGCGCCCTTAGGCGGGGTCTTTTAGAACAGAGCTCCGTATACATTTTTTGATACTTTCTTTTTTAATAACGACAACGTAATCATAACTTAAATTACATATAAATAAGAAATCAACATTTTGTTTGAATAAAAACATAATTCAAAAAAACACAAAATAAACAAAAAAAAAAACAATCAAAATGAAGAACATTATTTGCATAAAATAATTATATTAAGAATCTTAAAATGTATCAAAGAATACAAAATTGTAATTTAAATATACTACACATTTTTATAAATCATAATTAAAATAGACAAATCAATAAAATAATAAAACAAATATGAAGAGTCAATGCAAAATAAATAAAAACTAAAATTGACAAACCAAAAATTTAAAGCAACAAAAAAATTATTGTTCTTCACAAATCGTAATTCAAATAGGCAAAAGAACGAAGAGAATAAAAAATATGAAAACTTACTATTAAAACAAAAAAGAAAAAAAATTATTTCCTTCAAAATTTCAATAAAAATAGACAGATAAAAAACAACTATGAACACTTACAATTAAATAAATAAACAAATATGAACACTTAAAATTAAATAAGTAAAATGTAACGACCCTAACCCTAGGCACTAGTTTTAGTATAATATTATATGCTTTTAATATTATTGTTAATATTATGTGTTCATTTTATATCTTTGATTTCTTATATTAGGATGAGATGATTAGGAAATAAAATAAAGTCCATGGGGGAAGTATAATAATTGACTATAAATAAATGAGTGTAGTTAGGATTTCATTGTATAGAGAAGGGAAGTAAAGGGGATAAATTCATTTCTTGAACATTTGGGCGCTTTATTGTAGAATTGTGAAAGTCTTAAATAATTGTGGCATGGGGGGACCATACCCTCCCCTTATTTCCCTCACCCTTTTCTTTCATTTTGTCAACCCTCCCCATACTCCCTCTATCCTTCCCCATACTTCTCCCATACTCCTCCATTATCCTCATTCTTCTTCTTCATTCTCTTCTTCCTTCTCCAAGAGAAATCATCCATGGAAGCTTCATATTGAAAACCTTACTTTCAAATTCCTACCAAGTGCAATTCTTCTCCATTTTCCAATTCAAGTGTACTTTTGAGTTTGGGACAACTAGGGGAATTTATCAAGCTAAGAAGATCTTTAGTTCATCCTAAAATTCTAAGGTAAGTTATTATGACTTCTTTCTAAATATTGCTCACTTTATGTGTTTATGAATATTTTGTGTAAATAAAATGATTGTGGTATTTTTGAATAATGTTATTTGAGTAAAATGGTTATTTAAGATTGAATTGATTTTAGTAATGAGATGGGGGTTTAAGTTGAAGGAATGGGGGTATAATGAGTGTAAGATGTTAATGACATTAATGGAGTTAGTGTATGTGATTATATACATCTTACTTTGATTTGGGAAAGATTATGAGTTATTTAATTTTGGGTAGAAAGAAGTAGAAAAAGGACTTGATATACTTTTAATGATGTGAGTTATTATGATCTTCTCTTCTATTTAATGTTCATGAACTATTTGGTGTTGTTATTGTTATTATAATGGTTATTTGATACTTTGGAAACCTTCTTGGAGTTGATAAATTGGTTAATGATAAAGAATGATGTTGTTGTTAAGGAAGTTGATCAAGAATGTAAGAAAATGGGTTGAGTTAGATTAAGATGGTAAATCTTGAAAAATGATAGTAAAATGGATGGAAAACCAAGTGATAATGATTTATGTTAGAATATGATATCTTGGGGTTAAATGGTTTAGAATAGAATTAACAAAGTTAGAAATCCTTTTTATGTTCACAAAGAAGAAGAAGCTTGGTACTAGTTTTGGTTTTTGGGAGTTCTTAAGGAAAAGTGCTACAGCTACCTATTTCTGGCCTAGGCACGAGTCGTGCCCCTAGGCACGAGTCGTGCCCATGGCCAACTCGTGGTTACGATTCGTGAAATGAGAGCCAAATCGTTATGAGTAACTTAAGTGTAAATTGGCACGAGTCGTGCCATGAGGAGGTAACGAGTCGTGCTTTAGGGGACGCATGAATCTGAGAAAGGCCAAAGGGGCACGAGTCGTGCCCTGGCCTGGTGACATTGAACTATTTTTGGAGCTGTTTAAACCTATGCAACTTAGACCATAATTGAACCATCTTTAACTTAGATTAAAGTAGAATGCTTGGGCTACACAATGATATCTTATTTGGTCACAATGGAATTGTGGAAGTAGTTTAAATATTGTTCGGAAAATGGTTCAAACTTGGGAATTAGATCTTGGACTTTATTAGAGGTTATTAAGGGATGTGTAATGACTACGTAGGAATGGTTTATGGTACATGGTGACCTTACTTGCTCCCATATCCTTGGTGGTTAGCTTGAATAGTGTTAAAACTATAGGTTACCTTATTGTGTTAAATGTATATGTATCATTGTAGCATTGTTATCCCAATTGTGGAATTATTGATTATGTGAATACTTTGACATCCCAAGGGTGGACTATTTGGCCTAGTGTTATATTGTATCCCAAGTGTGGATTGTCGGGTATATTGTTACATTGTATTCCAAGTGGGACTTAATTGGTTATAATGTGCCTTACTTGATTTCATATTCATTGATGGTATAATGCATAGTGTATTAAATGACTGTTACACTATAGTATTGATTTAAAATGAGTATACATTGCCATGTTGTTATATCTTTATCCCTTTTGTGGATTTATTTCAAGTATCTATTATGTGCTTGAACGTGTTATGTGTGATTCGGGGGTATGATGGAATTCAATCAATTATTGATTTGTTCTATAAGTGATTGAAGGTTCATCATACCTGTGACCGGCCCCTCTGTGGCCACAGAGTGGGATGTGCTAGCAGCTGTATTGAGCCAAAAACCTTACAGTCCGCTGCGATTTGGTGATTAGGGGGAATGCTTCTATATTAAGCCAAAAGCTTTACAGATAGCGGTAATATTATTTGATACTCTGATTAAGTATCTGATTTTCTTATATGGATCTCTGGAGTATGAGTCCTATAAGCGGTGAATGTGCTGGAGGCAGTTCACCAAAGAGTGGAGTTTTACTCCCACGTTGTACGACTTATTGTTCAGACGAAAAAGGTAAAATGAGGTAACGTAAGGTGTTTACTGCTTTCATAATGTGTTATGTATGACCATGCTATGTGTTGCATCTTGTTTGGCATCTTGCTGCATTCATAATAGCTTATTGAGATTTATTCTCACCCCTTCCCTTTTACTGTTTTAGATTGTGCTGAGACAGGTGACCTGAACCAGTGAGGCCGGAGAAAGAGTTTGGACTCTTGCTTTTGGGACTTGTCAGGATAGGTATATGAGTGGGTTGTCGGGAGTCCTATTTAAATATTACTCTTTTATAAGTTGTATGGAAAACTCTTTTGTTAAAAAAATGTTAATTAGGGTTTTCAATGTAATTGATCAAGTATGGTCATTGAAGTATTTGTTTAAATTCCTCCGAGTGGAGATATTATCCGTTGATTTTATTTTGGAAGTTTGAGAAGTGATTTTCTTTTAAAGTGAAATAAAAGTTTTAAAAATAAAAATCTAAGATGGGTTTTCTTAGTTTGAGTTTCTCAAGCTCGGGACACGCATTAGGTCCCGGGTTGGGGTGCTCACAGTTGGTATCAGAGCTTAGTTTAGAGGTCAAGGGTAGATGTCTAAACTAAGGGGGAATGTGTGGAAATTGACGCCGAGTGTTTAATGCAGGAGTTCGTTCTAATGGCCGGAAGCAATGATGATCAGCGAAAGGTTCTAGAAAATGAAGGAGATATGGGTATAGGTGGAATTCAGAATGAAGAAATGATGAAATTATTCAGGATGTTTGTACAGAATATGGAGACTAGAGGATCAGTTCTGAATCAACCTGAGGGATGTCAAAGTGATGGATGGGAAAGGTTTGTGAAGATGAATCCACCGAGTTTTAATGGATATCCGGATTCGTTAAAGGCAAAAAAATGGTTAGAGAAAATGAACAAAATCTTTGAGGTTATGGAGAGTCGCAACGTAGAGAAAGTTAGGTATGCCGTTTTCAAACTTGAAGGTCCAGCTGATCAGTGGTGGCAGAATTTGAAGGGAAGTTGGGAGCGGGATCATACGCCCCAGACTTGGGATAATTTCACTCAACAGTTCGAGGATTATTTCATTTCAATGGTTACGAGGGATAAGAAGGAGATTGAATTCTTAGGACTAAAACAAGAGAACATGACGGTGAATCAGTATTCAGTCTGGTTTGAGGAATTAGCTAGGTGTTGCCCTCATTTGGTATCGCATGAAGCGAGAAGAGTCCATAGGTTTGTAAAGGGTTTGAGGATTGAGTTTAGGAAGAAATTAGTAATTGATAGCTTCACCAATTATCGGACAGTCATAGAGAGAGCATATAAGATCGAGAATAGCATTGAGGAAAATAGTGGAAAATCGGAAAGTGGGATTAGAAATAAACCAAAGTATCTAGGACAAGGATCCAAAATCATTAGAGGACAGCCAAGGGCTTTAACTTCAGGAAGTGTGAGAGGGGAACTTGTGGTAGCTTCTTCGTCTAGGCCAATATCCAAACAGTATGGGATGATTTGTAAATTTTGCAAGAAGATGGGTCATTCTGAAGACAAGTGTTGGAGTAAGCAAGGGAAATGCTTGAATTGTGGAAAAATGGGGCACTACAGGAAAAATTGTCCTGTATTTCATCAGAGGTTAGCTTCGGGTGCCGGTCAAAGGGGGCAAAGAGATGGAATGAAAAGGGACAATGAAGGTAATCCAAAAGTGAATGTGTAAAGTTGAATCCTTGTTTTGAAGTCTTGGAGGGATATATCCCTCAGCGGTCCTTAGAGGTATATTCCCTGTCTCAGAAGTTAGGGGTCACATTTTATAGATCTTGTTTCATATCATTTATGTTTAGCATCACATGTTGCTTCTATGTGGCATACATTGTTTGAGATTTTGTTTTATTGTTAGAGGATTCTGCTCTTATGAGAGAATACCTCGAATCTCCTTTGGTTTACCGCGGTGGTGATATGGTTATAGCTGGGCATGTATTGCCAGTTGATTTGGTATGATTACCAATTTATGATTTTTAGATGTACCTGACCTGGTTGGGTAAGTAGTTGTCCTGCATTGGTAGACTATCATAAGAAGCGAGTCTCCTTTTCTATACCTAATTTGATTACATTGGTATTTGATATAGATAAACCTTTATATGGTACTCTTGTTATATAAGCATTAAAGGCAGAAAGTTTTGGTTAAAAGTGTGAAGGGTAATTAGTATGTGTTAGACTTGCATAAGAAGTCTTTTCGGAAATTTTTCGTGCTAGTTGTGAGTAGATGGTAATTGTGTTTCCATCAAGGGATCTCATGTGTTGATTCTAAGTATGATAATCAGAATTTTAATCCTTATTTTGATGGATTTATGGTAATTAGGATTGATAGTCTCTTTGTTAATTAAAGTTCCGGGAAGATCATGAAAATCATTTGAGAGTTGGGTTAATGATTCCTTGTAAGGAGTCCTTGTATGCAAAGTTTAGCTAGTGTGAGTTGGCTCGAGAGGATTCCAAATTTTGGGTTCTATAGTCATAAACTCGGATGTTACCATGGATCTTATGAGGATTGAGTCCGTGATCTTTGGGCTGGTAAGTGCTACCGAAGAAATTTTTAGGGAATTCTTGAGAATTGTAAAATCATTGATTTAATTAACTCTAAAGAATATATAAATGGTGTAGGATGTAATAAGGATGAATCATATTGATAGAGATGGAGAATAGATTGGCTATAGATCTGATCCTTACCTTAGCTAATGGATGTGAGGACTTTATGAATTTTAAAGTGCGTATTAAAGGAAGATTAGGTTGTGATATTATGAAAAATGGGAAAGTAATAGCGTATGCTTCGAGGAGTTTAACTTAGATAAACCAGAATTTTCTTACCTTCTACTCGAGAGTGGCTGCAATTGTTTTATGTTGTTAAGTGGGAACCTTACCTTTTTGAAGCTTCCTTTGAGAGTTGTTATCGATCCTAAGAGTTTGAAGAATTTAGTTACTTGAAAGGAAGAGACTAGAAGACTATCTAGATTCTTGAAGAATAGGTTGGGTGTTGTGTGATGGACTTCCTTTCAAGTTGAGAAGTTAATTAACCTTAGCAAGTTTGCGTAGGATAGTAGTTTTGGTTTAGTAATGAACTGGTAAGGTGTGAAGCTTTGTATGGAAAAATTATTTGTATGATCCCTCGTTGTTTGGTATTCTTTAACTAATGATGATTAAACAAATTTGACTTATGTGGGAGAACCATTTGGAGTTATTAGCATTTCAAGTCAGGAATTAAACTTCTAGAGTATTCGGGTTATGAGTTGTATAGAAGGATCATGCCATTGAGGAAACTAGTGAAAGTTGTAATTTGAGATTCGTGAGAGGAACCTTTGCTATTTGATCCTTAAGATAAGTCTTTTTAAAATTCGGGATGAATTTTCTTTAAGGGGGAGTGAGTGTAACGACCCTAACCCTAGGCACTAGTTTTAGTATAATATTATATGCTTTTAATATTATTGTTAATATTATGTGTTCATTTTATATCTTTGATTTCTTATATTAGGATGAGATGATTAGGAAATAAAATAAAGTCCATGGGGGAAGTATAATAATTGACTATAAATAGATGAGTGTAGTTAGGATTTCATTGTATAGAGAAGGGAAGTAAAGGGATTAAATTCATTTCTTGAACATTTGGGGGCTTTATTGTAGAATTGTGAAAGCCTTAAATAATTGTGGCATGGGGGGACCATACCCTCCCCTTATTTCCCTCACCCTTTTCTTTCATTTTGTCAACCCTCCCCATACTCCCTCTATCCTTCCCCATACTCCTCCCATACTCCTCCATTCTCCTCATTCTTCTTCTTCATTCTCTTCTTCCTTCTCCAAGAGAAATCATCCATGGAAGCTTCATATTGAAAGCCTTACTTTCAAATTCCTACCAAGTGCAATTCTTCTCCATTTTCCAATCCAAGTGTACTTTTGAGTTTGGGACAACTAGGGGAATTTATCAAGCTAAGAAGATCTTTAGTTCATCCTAAAATTCTAAGGTAAGTTATTATGACTTCTTTCTAAATATTGCTCACTTTATGTGTTTATGAATATTTTGTGTAAATAAAATGATTGTGGTATTTTTGAATAATGTTAATTGAGTAAAATGGTTATTTAAGATTGAATTGATTTTAGTAATGAGATGGGGGTTTAAGTTGAAGGAATGAGGGTATAATGAGTGTAAGATGTTAATGACATTAATGGAGTTAGTGTATGTGATTATATACATCTTACTTTGATTTGGGAAAGATTATGAGTTATTTAATTTGGGGTAGAAAGAAGTAGAAAAAGGACTTGATATACTTTTAATGATGTGAGTTATTATGATCTTCTCTTCTATTTAATGTTCATGAACTATTTGGTGTTGTTATTGTTATTATAATGGTTATTTGATACTTTGGAAACCTTCTTGGAGTTGATAAATTGGTTAATGATAAAGAATGATGTTGTTGTTAAGGAAGTTGATCAAGAATGTAAGAAAATGGGTTGAGTTAGATTAAGATGGTAAATCTTGAAAAATGATAGTAAAATGGATGGAAAACCAAGTGATAATGATTTATGTTAGAATATGATATCTTGGGGTTAAATGGTTTAGAATAGAATTAACAAAGTTAGAAATCCTTTTTATGTTCACAAAGAAGAAGAAGCTTGGTACTAGTTTTGGTTTTTGGGAGTTCTTAAGGAAAAGTGCTACAGCTACCTATTTCTGGCCGTGGCACGAGTCGTGCCCCTAGGCACGAGTCGTGCCACTAGGCACGAGTCGTGCCACTAGGCACGAGTCGTGCCCATGGCCATCTCGTGGTTACGATTCGTGAAATGAGAGCCAAATCGTTCTGAGTAACTTAAGTGTAAATTGGCACGAGTCGTGCCCTCAGGCACGAGTCGTGCCATGAGGAGGTAACGAGTCGTGCTTTAGGGGACGCATGAATCTGAGAAAGGCCAAAGGGGCACGAGTCGTGCCCTGGCCTGGTGACATTGAACTATTTTTGGAGCTGTTTAAACCTATGCAACCTAGACCATAATTGAACCCTCTTTAACTTAGATTAAATTAGAATGCTTGGGCTACACAATGATATCTTATTTGGTCACAATGGAATTGTGGAAGTAGTTTAAATATTGTTCGGAAAATGGTTCAAACTTGGGAATTAGATCTTGGACTTTATTAAAGGTTATTCAGGGATGTGTAATGACTACGTAGGAATGGTTTATGGTACATGGTGACCTTACTTGCTCCCATATCCTTGGTGGTTAGCTTGAATAGTGTTAAAACTATAGGTTACCTTATTGTGTTAAATGTATATGTATCATTGTAGCATTGTTATCCCAATTGTGGAATTATTGATTATGTGAATACTTTGACGTCCCAAGGGTGTACTATTTGGCCTAGTGTTATATTGTATCCCAAGTGTGGATTGTCGGGTATATTGTTACGTTGTATTCCAAGTGGGACTTAATTGGTTATAATGTGGCTTACTTGATTTCATATTCATTGATGGTATAATGCATAGTGTATTAAATGATTGTTACACTATAGTATTGATTTAAAATGAGTATACATTGCCATGTTGTTATATCTTTATCCCTTTTGTGGATTTATTTCAAGTATCTATTATGTGCTTGAACGTGTTATGTGTGATTCGGGGGTATGATGGAATTCAATCAATTATTGATTTGTTCTATAAGTGATTGAAGGTTCATCATACCTGTGACCGGCCCCTCTGTGGCCACAGAGTGGGATGTGCTAGCAGCTGTATTGAGCCAAAAGCCTTACAGTCCACTGCGATTTGGTGATTAGGGGGAATGCTTCTGTATTAAGCCAAAAGCTTTACAGATAGCGGTAATATTATTTGATACTCTGATTAAGTATCTGATTTTCTTATATGGATCTCTGGAGTATGAGTCCTATAAGCGGTGAATGTGTTGGAGGCAGTTCACCAAAGAGTGGAGTTTTACTCCCAGGTTGTACGACTTATTGTTCAGACGGGAAAGGTAAAATGAGGTAACATAAAGTGTTTACCGCTTTCATAATGTGTTATGTATGACCATGCTATGTGTTGCATCTTGTTTGGCATCTTGCTGCATTCATAATAGCTTATTGAGATTTATTCTCACCCCTTCCCTTTTACTGTTTTAGATTGTGCTGAGACAGGTGACCTGAACCAGTGAGGCCGGAGAAAGAGTTTGGACTCTTGCTTTTGGGACTTGTCAGGATAGGTATATGAGTGGGTTGTCGGGAGTCCTATTTAAATATTACTCTTTTATAAGTTGTATGGAAAACTCTTTTGTTAAAAAAATGTTAATTAGGGTTTTCAATGTAATTGATCAAGTATGGTCATTGAAGTATTTGTTTAAATTCCTCCGAGTGGAGATATTATCCGTTGATTTTATTTTGGAAGTTTGAGAAGTGATTTTCTTTTAAAGTGAAATAAAAGTTTTAAAAATAAAAATCTAAGATGGGTTTTCTTAGTTTGAGTTTCTCAAGCTCGGGACACGCGTTAGGTCCCGGGTTGGGGTGCTCACATAAAAGAAACAATTATATCAAAACAAATATTAGATTCATTGAGTAGTCATCTAAAGAAAACTAAAAGAAATAACAATAAAAAACAAACAAACAAAAAGAAAGAAAAACTAAATCACAAATCATAATCAAGTAAAAGGAACAATTATATCAAAACAAATATGAACACTTACAATTTAATAAATAAACTAAGTAAATAACAAAAAAAAAACATAGAAAATAAAGGTATAGCTTTTCACAAATTGCAATAAAATAGAAAAAAAAAACAAATAAATAAAATTAAAACAAATACAAAAACTTTCTAACAATACAAAAACTAAAAGAAATAAAAAAATAAATATAAACATTACTAATTTAAGAAAGGAGAACTAAAGAAAAATATATTTTTCACAATTTGATATAAAAATAGATAAAGACAAAAAAATTTAAAAAATATGAAAAATTGTGAAAAATCTTGTTAAGGAAATAACAAACAGAAAATTAAATGCTAATAAAAAATTAAAGCTCTTTACAATTTGTAATCAAAATAAGTAAAACCAATAAATAGAATAAAAATATATATGAAAAATTTCTATTAAATGCAAAAAAGTTAAGTGAATGACTAAACAAAAAGTAAGAAATTATAGATCTTCACAAAATTTCAATAAAAAACAAAAAATTAAAAAGAGAAATAAAATAAAATAAATTTAACTAATCTTAATAAAAATAGATAGAGCCAACAAATAGAATCAAGATAAATATAAAAATTTAATTAAAATTAAAACAAAATTATAAATAAAAGAAAATATATGTTCAAAATATAGTAAAATTAAAATTAAAACCAAAGAAATAAATATAGTTATTCAAAATTGTAACCAAAATAAGCAAACCAACAAATAGAATAAAAAATATATGAAAACTTACTTTTAAATATACAAAAATAAGTGAGAAAAAAAAGAGTAGTTCTTCACAAAATTGCAAAAAAATGGACAAAAGAGCAGTTATAAATTCAAAATAAATATAAAAACTTACTAAAAATGTAAACAAAATATAAAACCAATGAAAAAATAAAACAATTAAAAAGAAATATGAAAAAAAAATCTAATAAAAATACGAAAGAAATGTAAAGAATTTCAAATAGAATTTCTATTTGAGTTAAGATGTATTTTGGCTCAAAAGAAAAAATATTTGGAAAATGAAAATCAAAAGAAAAAGTTAAATTTCAAATAAAAAAAATGAGTTCTTAAGTAAATCAAGTTCTATATTGTTCAAAATTCGAAATAAAATGCTATGTAAAGAGTAAAAAACAAATTAGTAATCTAAAAATCACATAAACAATAAGTTAAAATCAATAAAAAATAATCTTGAAAATCATAATCAAGAGATCACTCAAAACCAATTTAACATAAAATCATGATATCAAAATCACAAATAAAATAAAGTTAATTAAATTAATTATACATAAAAAAAATAATAATACAAAAGAACACCTAATATGGGTCTTTTACTAACCTTGGCATGTCGTGGTAACAAAAGATTTCGGCAAATGGTGGCGGCAATGATGAAGAAAGTGAGAGAAAAAAGGTATGGATATGGAGGAAAATAACTCCAAGTGATGGTTTGATGAACATGGTCATTAAACTAAATATTGAACATTTTTCTTGTCTCTTGAACTACTAAATTTTTCGATTTCCCGGCCATTACCAATAGTCTTTATCTATTATAGAAGATAATTTGTTTCTTCTATAGTACTAATTTATTATATATAACATTAGCTAATAAAAATATCTATTGTTATTAGATATTATTAGTTACTTAATAATGGTACATATTCATTATAGATAATATATATACAGAATGTACTTTGTAGATTTTTAGTTGTCAATTATACATTCATCTAATATTGAAATCAAGTATATTGATCCTTACAACTTTACTTTATTATATTAATATGTAACATTTATTTATTCATATACCTTAATAATGGTACATATTCATTATAGATAATGTATATACAGAATGTACTTTGTAGATTTATAGTTGTCAATTATACATTCATCTAATATTGAAACCAAGTATATTGATCCTTAACACTTTACTTTATTACATTAATATGTAACTTTACTTTATTACATTAATATGTAACTTTACTTTATTACATTAATATGTAACCTTTATCTATTCATATACCTTAATAATGGTACATATTCATTATAGATAATGTATATACAGAATGTACTTTGTAGATTTATAGTTGTCAATTATACATTCATCTAATATTGAAACCAAGTATATTGATCCTTAACACTTTACTTTATTACATTAATATGTAACCTTTATCTATTCATATACCATATAACCTTTATCTATTCATATACCCTATCGAATGACCTATTTCTTACAACTAATTACCAGGATCCCAAAGGTCATGACCTCTTCAATATCTAGATGACGTGGAGGCTTGAGAGGCTAGAGAAACCAAAAACAATGCGAGGTGTCACAACCATAGGCGTTTTTGCCTACTTTCATATACTATAGTATGGATTTCAACTACAATCCACTTTCTGAATTCATCCAAAACTTCAACAATGGCGATTTCTTTCTCTTCAGCAACATCCATTCCCACCTCCAAGTAAAGAATAAGAGAAATATGGGGAGAAAACTCAACGTAAGTTTCTCTTTTGTAATTTATCATTTATATAACTAAATTACATAGAGTCTTAAACATTCTATACGCTTAATAGATATGCACAAATATGTAAAAGATATATACAATATATTGACTTACTAACAATCCTATCACTACAATTATGGGGATGATAATGCACATGGTTTTACACCCCCCCCTCAAGCTAAGCGGCACATAGTGAAGGTGCAGCTTGGAAGACAGAAGCTGAAGACAAGATTTAGCCAGACACTTAGTGAAGACGTCAGCCAGCTGGTCCACGATAGAGATGTAGTTGAGACGAAGGAAACCACGTTGGTGAAGTTCGCGGACAAAGTGATGATCGATCTCAATATGTCTCGTGCGGGCATGAAATACGAGATTTTGTGACATATGCAAAACCAACATATTGTCACTAAATAGTTTCGGAGGTGACAGGAATAGGCTGAGTTCTCAAAATAAGTAGGAGAACCAATGCAGTTTGGCTGCTGTAATTGCTAATGCTCGATACTCGACCTCACTACTAGAACGAGCCACTGTAGTCTGTTTCTTAGCAGTCCAAGCCACAATATTTGGACCAAGGAAGATACAAGCACCAGTAGTAGACCTACGATCATTAAAGTAACATGCCCAGTCAGAATCAGAGTATGCTGTGAGAGAGAAGTCGATCAAAGGAGCGGTCGAACCGAAGGCACAAGGTGATAGTTCCCTTTGTGTAGCGAAGGATCCGCTTGACTGCTTCGAGGTGGTGGTGCGAGGGGAGTGCATATGTTGACAAACTTGATTGACTGCAAAGGCTATCTCAGGTCTAGTCAATGTGAGATAATGTAAGCCCCCTACCATGCTACAATATGTGGTAACATCCGGAAGAGGGTCGCCATCGATGGCGGACAGATGAGAGTCGGAGACAAGAGGGGTGGAGACAGGTTTACACCCATTCATATTAAGTTTACGAAGAAGATCTGATTCATACTTGGCTTGGCTAAGTGAGAGTGTGTCCGAGGACTGGAGTGTCTCAATGCCAAGGAAGAATCCTAAGGGACCAAGCCTTTAACTATCGAATGTGGAACAAATCTGGTCAATCACTTGAGACACGGCTGAAGCAGAGGAACTGGTGATGATGAAGTCATCTATGTAGACTAAAATAGCAATGAGTGACGTACCCGAAAGTCGAATAAATAGGGAACTGTCAGCTTTGCTGCTAAAAAACCCAATGGAGAAAAGATAATCATGGAGGCGTTGAAACCATGCCTTGGGAGATTGCATTAGACCATATATAGCTCGATCCAAGCGACACACATGACCGGGGAAGTTCGGGTCATGAAATCCCGGAGGTTGAGTCATGTATACTTCCTCTTTGCAGGTGACCATTCAGAAATGCATTGCATACATCTAATTGTTGTAATGGCCAAGAGCTAGAATGAGTAATGGCTATGATGGTCCGAACAGTTGGGGGCTTCACTACGGGACTGAATGTTTCATCGTAGTCGACTCCCTCTTGTTTTGTATAACCTTGAGCTACCAAACGAGCCTTGTGGCATTCCACTGATCCATCTGCGCGTCGTTTCACTTTGTAGATCCATTTACTACCCACTACATTCATGGAAGGAGTGCGCCGTACAAGAGTCCAAGTACCGTTCTTGTACATGGCAGACAGTTCATCATGCATGGCTCGGTTCCAATGGGGAAGAGGGGCAGCCTGTTTGAGTGTCATAGGTTCAAACTCAAAAGAAGTGGGCATAGTAGGAGACAGACCTTGAGGAAGTACATGTCGAGTGGTGCCTGATGTTGCAAGATCGGCAATCAGTTTCGGCTTAATAATTACAGCCTTACCCCGAGTAATCATAGGGTATTGATTTGCGTGCTTGTAAGTACCCAAATCTGGCTCATGCCTTCCGGTTAATTTTCCCGGCAATTCCGGTAATTTTTCCGGTAATTCCCTGGATTTTCCTAAAATTCCGGAACAAATCCGGAGCTGTTTCAAGCCTTTTAAGGGCTGAAGGGAATGCTTGGTGATTAAGAAACACGTTTTTCTTAATCCCAAAACCCTTCTAGAAGGCTGCCACCTTGCACGTTTCTAGAAGAATCCAGATCTGGCTACTTATGTCGTGCGACATAATAGGCCATGAAACATTCTAGAAACCTGCCACCTTGCATGTTTCTAGAAGGAACTGCATGTGGCTTTTTATGTCGTGCGACATAACCAGCCAGAGAGAGTTCTAGAACCATGCCACCTTGCATGTTTCTAGAAGGAAAACGGTTATGGCTTATCATGTCGTGCGACATAACAAGCCCATGCAGGCAGCCTATAAATAGAGGCCTTCACCTCTCATTTTAGACACACCTCTTCCACCCCTCAGTCCCCCTCTATAGGAATACGCCCAGGAAGCCTCCTCTCTCCTCACATACCCCCCAAATCACCCTAATCCTCCCAAATCCATCCCACACACACTTCCCACACACACACTTCTCACATACATCAAGAACCCAAGGTTCTCACGGATTCAAGGCTGGACATCAGCTCCGGAGGAGGATGCTAGAAGGCTCCTATATCTAACTTGATATAGGAGTTGTGGATCTTCAAGGGTAACGAATTTCTACCCTTTTCCACTCTCTATTTTCCTTTGAATGTGAAATCTCTATGCTAAATGCGTTTATAATGTAGTATTCTGATTAAAGTTGCATACTTTAGTGTTATATTACCCAGATCCACATTTTATTTCATTACATTTCATATAAAAGCTCCGGTTTGACTTGATTTTGCATGAACACTCAAGATGAGTGTGGATCCCTCATATCCACACCCTCTTGAAGTGTTCATTATTGATAAACATGCTCTCTGAGATCTATTGGTGAAGTAACTTGGCTATTTTAAGGCCTTGTTACCTCTCGTAGCTCTCGATTCTTTGAAGCTTCGCAAAGTGGCTAGTTATGTCACGCGACATAGGCGGCCTATGTCACGCGACATACTAAGCCGGTTGCAGAGACTTCAGCTTTCAAGCCGTAATCTGATGTTAACCCCCATTAAGCTATAACCTGATGTCTATCTGCAATTTAGATAGTATCTATGTACATAATATGTCATCTTTTCATTAAAATATCATTCTCATACATAAAGGTGCATCCTTTGCACCTAAATCCCATTTTTCATGCATTAAAATAATTCTTTTTCCATTTAAAATCCATTTTCACATTAAAGATGCACTCTTTGCATTCAAAAACTCATCTTCATACTCAAAATGCATACTTTGCATTAAAAAATCATTCTTTGCCATTTTCATTCATCATTTGTGCATTAAATGCTATTTTCCAACATAAAAATGCATTCTTTGCATAAAAAATCTTTTCTTTGCACAAAAAACATCCCTTGCAACCAAAAGACATGCTTTACACTCTAAAATGCCATCTTTTCACTAAAGTATCATTTTTACATGCATTCCCCCATGTCCTCATTAGCAACCTTGGAACGGACCGGTGTAAAAGTTCTCATCTTTACACCGTTCCCTCCATTAAAGGTTCATTATTTCTTTAGAAAGGGACAACCTTGAACCCTATATCTCCAATTATCGGTTAAGAAAGAGTATGAAGCCTCTATACGAGCTCAACCGTCTTAAAGCATAGGATTGATGGGCTAAGGACCCTCCTTTTCTAAAGAACCTCATCTTTGACCAAAAGAGAGTCATTCTCTCGATCACGCTAGTCCCGAGGGTCCCGAGGTTAAAATGCGATGATCACAAGTCATAAGATGAGGACAGGATCATAATCCCGAATACATAAAATTCCAAGGAATCCCGAGCGACAACCAATAAATGGTTTGTACGTCCGGAAGACAACTTGGGACATTCCCCCCCTTATTTTCAAACACATGCACACAAGAAAGCACGCAAGCAAGCACGATTAATGAAATCATGGGAGACTTGCTCCGGCAAGGCACCTTGGGTGAACGCCAAACGTTCTTCCCAAGGGGTAACTTAACCTCCGAACCCATAAAACCTTTTTTTCAAAGTTTTGAGGTAATCAAAATGGCGTGGCGACTCCGTTTTTCAAATTAAACCGGATGTCTTCAAACTCGCGTGAATCCAACAAAAACAAAATTTGGGCACACATTCACAGTTTGGCGACTCCGCTGGGGAGATACCCAAAGGAGAAAAGCTTTTATTTTCAAAACAAAAAAATTGATACTCGGTATATAGGTGGAAACCACTCACCCTTCCTGTACACTCCCTGACGTGGGAGTTGGGATAACCGGTGGTTTAACAATCCCCGTACCAGTATCCCTTTTCGAAAAAACAATTTTGAAAAAAAAAATAAAAGAAAGCTTTTCCCTTTGAACGGGTTAGATTCCCATCGCCGATTTCATTAATCGTGCTTGCTTTCTTTACCATGCATTGCATCATTTTCATCTTGGAACCTGTGCATACTTTGAACGGGAAACAACCCGAAAGATAGCAAAAGGAGTGGAACCTGGAAAATTGATCCATGCAGTCGTACGGCTCAATCCTCATTGGATTCTGACCGGGCGACCTCAGTGGCAATTCCACCAGGAAAAATCATGGTTAATCTGGCAGTCCTAGCAAGCTTAGGGCTACTCAGCTCCATGACTGACTGGGGCTCCCAGAAAATTTACGTGCTTATGTGTTGCATTTTCCCCCGTCCCGAAAATCATTCCTTTAAAACACATCATGAAAATCTCTGTTTTAACTCAAAAAGGAACTTTTTAGGAGACCGCACACTACGCGCACCTGATATATCCTGTACACTTTGCACGCACGTCCTTCAAACCCGAGGGTGGTTCCAGTGCGATCACGGACAGCCTTTACGATGCTCCCGGCGCGCACGGAATCATCCCAACCTCCCCATGGCAGCCCGGTGTCGACCAATGCACGGTCCCGTGTCACACGTTTCAAAAAACCGTGACTTTTGGTTGGTTTTTGGTCTAGTCCGTGTCATATAGCCCAGTTGCATACCCTCGTAAAGGTCAAACCTTAGTTCATAACGGAAGAAGAACTCTGCCAAAATTCCGACAAGGAAAAATTGGCGAGATCTCAACTCCGACATTGACTATTGACCTTGACCTGCACGGAATGCGTAAGAGTCAAGACCGAGTCTTTGCCAACAAATCAAAAGATCTTTCGCTCAAGCGAAGCTCTGCTAAAATTCCGACAAGGAAAAATTGGCAAGATCTTGACCCGGCATTGACTTCGATTCTAACTCACGCCCGGCGTATGCAACGAAGTTCAATGTGACACTGTGTCATCCGGCTTTTGCCGCCCGACCTATGCCTATTATATTCTCGGACATTACCGAAAGTCAAAACGTCATTCGCTCAAGCGAAATTCTGCCAAAATCCTATCAAGGCAGAAAGACGAGACTTTCCCGGTATTGCCTTGACTATAATCCGCATCGCTCGTGCGTTAAAAGGTCCTATGACCCGCTAGACCCGTTAGGAGCGTTCTTTACTCTCGGTCGGTGGGATCCGCGTGCCCTATAGGACCCTCGCCCGGGGCTGTCCACCCTGGGAGGTCGAAATACAGGTGGAATACGAGGGGCTTATAGACGTAGTGACGGAACCCACTGATCCAGGATCTAGAGTAGTTGCGAAAAAAGAAGGGCAAACCCCCCTTTTCCAACCAAATAGAAATTAATAAAAGACATGATTTTAAGTAAACCTGAACAATTAATGTAATCATAATTGCATGGTCCTACCTCTGATATCCCTAATCGAGACCTCCTCGGTCCGATTTCCAATTTTCCATCTCGACCTTTCATGGTCAAACCCCTAATCGAGACCTCCTCGGTCCGATTTCCTATTTTCCTATCCCGACCTTTCATGGTCAAATCCCTAATCGAGACCTTTTCGGTCCGATCTCCGATTTTCGATCTTGTCTTTTCAAGGTCTCATCTTTTCCGATCAATTAGGATTAGGAGAAAATGTGTTTTAAGCAAAACTTAAGCAATAAGTGCATGTTACTTGAGCCTTTAGCCTAAACACTTACCTCCAAGTCTAAATCTTACCTACCTTACCTATCCCCGAGCCTAAACCTTGCCTGTCCCTTTCCCGCAGGCGAGAAAGAAGTGGGCTAGAATACCGGGTCAGCGGCTTTTCAGAAAACCTTAGGTTCAGACAGGTTCATCGGCTCGAGAGTCGGAATGGCGAGATTTGACAGAAACGGTGAGGGTGCAGGGAATCAGATGGTTAGGAAGGAAGAGTTAGTCCTGGCTTTGGAAAGCGCCCATAAGGTTCATCAAGAACAGCAAGCCATGCTCATTGACGCACTCCGTCGTCATGGAGTTCAGGTCACAGTTGAGTCGAACGGTTCTCTGGTGGTAGTCGAAGATGAGACTTTGGAAACAGTGATTTCAGTCCCTTCATCCTATAACCAAGACCTTCCATCATACAGCCAATACCTTCCCCCATCCACGTGCAATCCCTTGCTAAGGACCACTCCTTCTCAGTCCTTTCCAACATCCCAGCTCATCAGGGCTTCATTGCCCTCAGTTCCTCAGAACGGATTGGGCTTCACCTCACCTGTTCCTCAGTTTCAGCAATACACCGATTACGCTCAACCGCATAATCAATTTGAGTTATGTGGCTATGTTCAAGCCCCTACACACACACTGAGTGCGATCATGAGTTGCGAAAGGATGATTCAAGTCTCCAGCTGTCACCTACCGGGCTTAATGAATTCAGCCGTCAGTTTGCTACTGTGTTTCCCTCCGCCGACAAAAGTCCTGTTGCGATTTCCAATAACTCAAGAGTCCCCGTTGACCCCCATGTGGCAATATTGATGGAACAAGTGAAACAAATGCAAGAGAAGTTTGACTTCATGATGAGTATCAATACTCCCTTGACCCCAGACGTCGAACCAAGCAAGGAAATGACTCCACCAAACATGACCCAATGCCACCAAAGACCAAACAAAGAACCGTACCCATGTCGGCACCAGTTCCTCACAAAGGAAAGAGTGTCGTAGCCTCCTTCACCAAATCCAACAATGGAACCAAGCTTGGACAATGGAACTCCGAGTCTTGAGAACAACAATGTCTCCCGAAAACTCCATAATACGGATATGCCTTTAAGCAAGATTAGGAAGAACCGATAAAAGAAAAGCCGATAAAGCCACTTTGGAGAATTGGAAGCCCGGGAACCCATTATTCGGTTGGATGAGTCCAAGCATTGTCTTTTCCATCAATACCTGGACACGACAACGATGATTGCACCTATTTGAGGTATGAGATCCAGAAGTTGATAGAAGATGGGAAGCTCGAGAACCTCCATGGGCCAAAAGCAAAGCTATGGTAAGAGGTCGATTCGGGAAGTGGAAGGTCGAAACGTCGGCTGATAATTTTGGGATGCCCATGAGCAAAGTTTTCGATGATTTGGTGAAACGAGGCCTTCTCACACCTCTCGAGAATTATAAGCCAAGAAACCCCAGTAGAGTTGACAGGACCAAGTTCTGCGAGTACCACAAGCATTTTGGGCATGTGACAGACAAGTGTGGGTCTCGAAGAAAGAAATTCGGTGGGCGATCTACGAAGGAAAGCTCAAGTTACCCGGGCCCAACCCGCGAAGAGTAGCTAGACTAGGGTCTACCTATCCTTAAGTAAAAAAAAAAAAAAAAAAAAAAATAGTCTATGAGTCAACCTTCGTAGGTTCTAGTACTTTTCTCTTTCAATCAAGTCCTCTACGGACATTGTATTTAATCTTCAATTTTCTATAAAAGAGTCTTCTTCTTTTCTTGCTAGACTTAAGACATTATTTGCACACCTACATTACATTTAATGAAATGGTTTTATTTTATATGATCATTTGCATTGCTCAACAAATAATCTCTCGAAATAATTAACGTTCTGATTAATCGGTGTAAGAAAGTCAACTAATGCCATCAAGCCATACACTTTTCTCACCCCGCAAAAGGCCTTCATCAAAGCCATACACTTTCCCAAACCTTGTCCTCCCCATCACCTTGACCAAATCAACGACGGCGGCATCATCAAGGGACAGCAAAAGGCCACTCAGCTTCAAAAGATTGACCCCGTGTCGGCAACAACCTAGGAGCTTGGCTTAGACCTCAAGGGTATCAAGAATGTTGCCAGGGGCTCGCCTTGGTCCTCATGTGCTTGAGAAAATAAAAAAAAATGTAGTGCAAAAAGAGTAATACCCGGCTAAATTTGAATATCCCAAAAAAAGGGCAGTCTAGGCAAAAAACAGGGTTGCACATATATATAAAAAAAAAAGAGAATTGGAAAAATCTTAGTGCAAAAGAGTAATACCCAGCTAGACTGAAAATCCCAAAAGGCAGTCTAGGCAAAAAAAACAGGGTTGCACATAAAAATAAAAGAAAATGAGGCCAAGGACCCAGCGTCACCAATCAAAAGCTTGACGGACAGGCAAGACCAAAGCTCAAAAAATAAAAGTTGTCGATAACAATGGGACGGTCGAAGCAAAGACAGAAGCATTTAGGCACGTGCAAATCCTTTCTCCCCCAATGAAAGAGGAAGCAATCAGAAGCAGCCGTCCAAGAATGACTTGGTCAAATAATCATCCCGAGGCCCAAGCCTCACCATCCAATCTTTTCATCTGAGCCTTTTCACTAAAAGGAACCAGAAATCCCCTTTCCCAAAGCCAAACACAGTCCGGCCAAGGCCGAACTACGGCGACCTGAGCTCCTCACAATGAGGGGAACGTAGGCAACCAGCAATGGTCCGGTCATAAGCATATTCAAATTCCAGAAAATTCGGTCTCATCAAATGACCTTTCCCATAAACACAGTCAAATCCCAGAAAACCCGGTCTCATCAATGACCTCCCTATACACAAACCTTTCTTTCACACCAGCCAATCTTGATCCGCGGCATTGGTTGACTTTCTCCTCATGACTAATAAGAATGTTTTTTTTCATATCGAGATTAGTGGTTGAATAACCCGAACATCAATAAAGGGTTTTAAGCAATCTTGTGATCATTGTAAATAAAACAAGTTTTCAGATGTCTTGACAAGTCTTCCTTTTCTACATCTTAGGAAAAATAGTGCTAAACACCGATTTTACGTCGCCAGGGCTTCCATACACTTTTACAAACCCTTCTACGCTTATACTCTCTCAAAAGAGTCAAACCCAGAGCGAGTTCCGTGCCTACGTCGAAATAAGGCCATCAAAATAACACAAAATCGGGATCTATTCCCATCTTTCGAAAAATATGCCCCTGCATGTATAAATTTCTAAGAATATTTTCTTTCACATCTTCTTAAGGTTGGTGATTGACTAAAAAATAAAAAAAAAAAAAGAGAAAAAAAGGGATAGGTTTTCCCTCTTCTGCTACAATTCGCATTAGAGCTGCCTCGAAATTCCTCAAGGTTGGGACTTTATCAAGCCATTTCTTTAAACTGGGGCTTCTTTAGCCATTTTTGGGGTTCGCATTGGGTTCCTCACTAGGTCCCTAGATGGATTCGCTTTGTTCAGATCATCCTCAGGATCACTTCCGCAGTACCAATCATATTGGGATTTCTATTAGGTCATCAGATTGGGGCTTTACCAAGTCACTTGTTCGTAACCTAAAACTTTGCCTACTCAGTTCATCTAACCGGGGCTTCGATAAGTCGCATCCATCCCTAGAAGAGAGGTTTGGTCGCTTCAACATCTGCTTTGGTTGTAAAAGCCTGTTAGCATCAGCTTCAAATGCCAGAGTGTGAGAAAGGAACATTCATCGAGACTCGAGGTTTAAACCCAGTCTCAGCCCAAGAGGGAATCCTAGTCCACGTTGACAACATCTCAGCAACAACAGATTCACCCGCACCCAAGGGATACAACCCCACCTGCTTGAAACCCGTCTTAAACACATTCCATATGTACATCCAGACCCAGTCTCTATCATTGTTTCCAAGAAAAAGATCACCCCTAGGCTCAAGTAACGTGCCAATTGCTAATGATAACATTTTCTCCCAAATGCGCCTCCGTTACTTCCGTTATAACGAGATAACGCCAGGCGACAGTTTCCGGATTGTCAAAATCCAAACTTTAGCTACCTCTATCACGAATAGTGAAGTATGCTCAAGTTTTCCAAACTTTAGATACCCATATCTCTGATTCGAAAGAGATTGAGAAGTATGCTCAAGTTTTCCAAACTTTAGCTACCCATATCTCTGATTCGAAAGAGATTGAGAAAGTACGCTCAAGTTTTCCAAACTTTAGATACCCATATCTCTGATTCGAAAGAGATTGAGAAGTATGCTCAAGTTTTCCAAACTTTAGCTACCCATATCTCTGATTCGAAAGAGATTGAGAAGTACGCTCAATTTTTTCCAAACTTTAGCTACCCATATCTCTGATTCAAAAGAGATTGAGAAGTATGCTCAAGTTTTTCCAAACTTTAGATACCCATATCTCTGATTCGAAAGAGATTGAGAAGTGTGCTCAAGTTTTCCAAACTTTAGATACCCATATCTCTGATTCGAAAGAGATTGAGAAGTATGCTCAAGTTTTCCAAACTTTAGATACCCATATCTCTGATTCGAAAGAGATTGAGAAGTATGCTCAAGTTTTCCAAACTCTAGATACCCATATCTCTGATTCGAAAGAGATTGAGAAGTATGCTCAAGTTTTCCAAACTTTAGATACCCATATCTCTTATTCGAAAGAGATTGAGAAGTACGATCAAGTTTTTACAAACTTTAGTTACCCCTATAGTGACGTAATGCCCTGTAGCCTATTTTACAAATTTACCCCTGTGGCTCATTTTGTTTGCCATTGGCATTTTCAATTCTATTTTCAAATGATTCGGGTACGTCCCACTTCTTTTACAAAAAATTATCAGGATACGTCCTACTTTCTTTACAAAAATCATTGAGTCCTTCTTACTTCTTTAGTCTCTGTTATTTCCGTCATAAAGAAATAACGTCATCTAGTTTTAGTCTCCGTTATTTCCGTCATAAAGAAATAACGTCATCTAGTTTTAATCTCTGTTATTTCCGTCATAAAGAAATAACGTCATCTAGTCTTAGTCTCTGTTATTTCCGTCATAAAGAAATAACGTCATCTAGTTTTAATCTCTATTATTTCCGTCATAAAGAAATAACGTCATTTAGTTTTAGTCTCCGTTATTTCCGTCATAAAGAAATAACGTCATTTAGTTTTAGTCTCCGTTATTTCCGTCATAAAGAAATAACGTCATATAGTTTTAGTCTCCGTTATTTCTGTCATAAAGAAATAACGTCATCTAGTCTTAGTCTTTGTTATTTCCGTCATAAAGAAATAACGTCATCTAGTTTTAGTATCTGTTATTTCCGTCATAAAGAAATAACTTCTTTCCAGCTTTAGCTCCCTCTATCTCCGTCATAAAAGAGATAGCGCCGTAAGCTTTAGTCTCTGTTATTTCCGTCATAAAGAAATAACGTCATCTAGTTTTAGTATCTGTTATTTCCGTCATAAAGAAATAACTTCTTTCCAGCTTTAGCTCCCTCTATCTCCGTCATAAAAGAGATAGCGCCGTAAGCTTTAGTATCTGTTATTTCCGTCATAAAGAAATAACTTCTTTCCAAACTTTAGCTCCTCTATCTCCGTCATAAAAGAGATAGTGCCGTAAGCTTTAGTATAGTTATTTCCGTCATAAAGAAATAACTTCTTTCCAGCTTTAGCTCCCTCTATCTCCGTCATAAAAGAGATAGCGCCGTAAGCTTTAGTCTCTGTTATTTCCGTCATAAAGAAATAACTTCTTCCAAGCTTTAGCTCCCTCTATCTCCGTCATAAAAGAGATAGCGCCGTAAGCTTTAGCTTCCATTAGAATGAAATAATGTCAGGAGACAACCTCCATTAATTGTCAAAATCTCAAAGATCCTAGACATTGTTCCCAACTATCTAGTGGATGCTCGAACTACGATTATGGCTTGATTCCTCCGGGATACGTAGGTAGCCTTTCATAAAAGGTCCAGCCACTCGACCAACTTGGTCACCCAATCCGTCTCGGCATTCGCCAGATTGGATCCTTTTCTATCGACAACCCCACTCGCCCTGCAAGTGACGTTGCCGAGGGGCTTCTGTAAGTACCCAAATCTGGCTCATGCCTTCCGGTTAATTTTCCCGGCAATTCCGGTAATTTTTCCGGTAATTCCCTGGATTTTCCTAAAATTCGGAACAAACCGAGCTGTTTCAAGCCTTTTAAGGGCTGAAGGGAATGCTGGGTGATTAAGAAACACGTTTTTCTTAATCCCAAAACCCTTCTAGAAGGCCGCCACCTTGCACGTTTCTAGAAGAATCCAGATTCGGCTACTTATGTCGTGCGACATAATAGGCCATGAAACATTCTAGAAACCTCGCCACCTTGCATGTTTCTAGAAGGAATCGCATGTGGCTTTTTATGTCGTGCGACATAACCAGCCAGAGAGAGTTCTAGAACCATGCCACCTTGCATGTTTCTAGAAGGAAAACGGTTATGGCTTATCATGTCGTGCGACATAACAAGCCCATGCAGCAGCTCTCTATAAATAGAGGCCTTCACCTCTCATTTTAGACACACCTCTTCCACCCCTCGCCCCCTCTATAGGAATACGCCCAGGAAGCCTCCTCTCTCCTCACATACCCCCCAAACCACCCTAATCCTCCCAAATCCATCCCACACACACTTCCCACACACACACTTCTCACATACATCAAGAACCCAAGGTTCTCACGGATTCAAGGCCGGACATCAGCTCCGGAGGAGGATGCTAGAAGGCTCCTATATCTAACTTGATATAGGAGTTGTGGATCTTCAAGGGTAACGAATTTCTACCCTTTTCCACTCTCTATTTTCCTTTGAATGTGAAATCTCTATGCTAAATGCGTTTATAATGTAGTATTCTGATTAAAGTTGCATACTTTAGTGTTATATTACCCATATCCACATTTTATTTCATTACATTTCATATAAAAGCTCCGGTTTGACTTGATTTTGCATGAACACTCAAGATGAGTGTGGATCCCTCATATCCACACCCTCTTGAAGTGTTCATTATTGATAAACATGCTCTCTGAGATCTATTGGTGAAGTAACTTGGCTATTTTAAGGCCTTGTTACCTCTGTAGCTCTCGATTCTTTGAGAAGCTCTGCAAAGTGGCTAGTTATGTCACGCGACATGGCGGCCTATGTCACGCGACATACTAAGCCGCTTGCAGAGACTTCACGCTTCAAGCCGTAATCTGATGTTAACCCCCATTAAGCTATAACACGATGTCTATCTGCAATTTAGATAGTATCTATGTACATAATATGTCATTTTTCATTAAAATATCATTCTCATACATAAAGGTGCATCCTTTGCACCTAAATCCCATTTTTCATGCATTAAAATAATTCTTTTTCCATTTAAAATCCATTTTCACATTAAAGATGCACTCTTTGCATTCAAAAACTCATCTTCATACTCAAAATGCATGCTTTGCATTAAAAAATCATTCTTTGCCATTTTCATGCATCATTTGTGCATTAAATGCTATTTTCCAACATAAAAATGCATTCTTTGCATAAAAAATCTTTTCTTTGCACAAAAAACATCCCTTGCAACCAAAAGACATGCTTTACACTCTAAAATGCCATCTTTTCACTAAAGTATCATTTTTACATGCATTCCCCCATGTCCTCATTAGCAACCTTGGAACGGACCGGTGTAAAAGTTCTCATCTTTACATCGTTCCCTCCATTAAAGGTTCATTATTTCTTTAGAAAGGGACAACCTTGAACCCTATATCTCCAATTATCGCTTAAGAAAGAGTATGAAGCCTCTATACGAGCTCAACCGTCTTAAAGCGTAGGATTGATGGGCTAAGGACCCTCCTTTTCTAAAGAACCTCATCTTTGACCAAAAGAGAGTCATTCTCTCGATCACGCAAGTCCCGAGGGTCCCGAGGTTAAAATGCGATGATCACAAGTCATAAGATGAGGACAGGATCATAATCCCGAATACATAAAATTCCAAGGAATCCCGAGCGACAACCAATAAATGGTTTGTACGTCCGGAAGACAACTTGGGACATTCCCCCCCTTATTTTCAAACACATGCACACAAGAAAGCACGCAAGCAAGCACGATTAATGAAATCATGGGAGACTTGCTCCGGCAAGGCACCTTGGGTGAACGCCAAACGTTCTTCCCAAGGGGTAACTTAACCTCCGAACCCATAAAACCTTTTTTTCAAAGTTTTGAGGTAATCAAAATGGCGTGGCGACTCCGTTTTTCAAATTAAACCGGATGTCTTCAAACTCGCGTGAATCCAACAAAAGCAAAATTTGGGCACACATTCACAGTGCTGAAGTAAAGAAGTTCAGAAGGGGAGGAAGAAGGGCTGTCAGATGCTGAACCAAGAGAAACTGGACAGCCGTGCCCAGACGTGGGATGTTGTCCTGAAGGTGCACTTGCCACAGCTGGCTTGGGCCGAGGCTGGCGCCTCACTCATAGTAGCTGCAGTAACAAAAGGATTCTGATGAGGCGGCCGCCTGGCTTGGGCCAAGGCTGGCGCCTCACTCACAGTGAATATTGGGTTGTTTGAAATAGTGTTTTTGGTCTGAACGTCGGGTGAGATCAGAGGGTGGTCAGTAGCATTTGGGCCAGCTACATGAGTAGATAGGCGGGGAAAGTAAGGTGGCTGGCTTGCTAAAGTCGAGTCCTGCAAGGAAGCATTTGAGCTAGGGATGGAAGCCACGGGACTGGACTGAGCACTTGTACCTGGGAAATAATTTTGAGACACGAGAAACACATTTTCGTCAAAAATAACATGTCTCGAGATGTAGAGACGTCCCGTGGTACGGTCTAGACAACGATAACCCTTTCGAAAGTTATCATACCCAAGAAAAACACAAGGGGTAGACTTAGGCATTAATTTGTGACGATTGTATGAGACAAGATGAGGGAAACATAAGCACCCAAAGGTTTTGAGTACTAAGTAATCCGGAGTCCGTTTTAATAATTTTTGAAACAGAGAAATGTAACCAAGAAGTCTCATGGGAAGTCTATTTATGAGGTACACCGCGGTATTGAAAGCTTCAAGCCAATATGAGCGAGGGACCCCAGATTGAGCAAGTAGACATAACCCCATTTCCATAATATGTCTATGCTTTCTCTCGACAGTACCATTTTGTTGGGGAGTATGAGGACAAGTAGATTGGTGCTTAATGCCATGAGTTTTAAGAAAGACATTAAAAGCTCGATTCATGAATTTACCCCCCCCCCATCCATTTGAATAGATGTGATAGTGTGTACTTCACCGATTTTTCTACTTAATTGATTTTGTATTTGGGTTTTAAACATAGAAAAAATGTTCAGTACATCTGATTTTCTAATCTAATGGCAAAACCATACAAAACGAGAAAAATCGTTTACAATACTTAAATAATAACGAAATCCACTAACTGACAGTTCATGGGACGGACCCCATACATCCAAATTCAAAATAGCCAAAGGCACAACAGAATGAAACGTACGAGGATAAAAAGGGAGATTACAAGATTTCCCAAATGGACAAACATGACACATATTATTATTTTTTGAAGAACCTAAAACAGGAATTGAAATACGATTGAGAAGAGACTTGAAAACTTGAGAAGACGGGTGGTCGAGACGAGCATTCCACGTTGATGTGGATGCATGTTCCCCAATGAGAGCCAGAGGGTTGACCCGAGAAGAAGAGTCACCCCGAAGAGTATATAATCCGTCGGTGCTACTGCCAGAAAGAATGGTCCGCCTTGTGATATTGTCCTTCACACGAAAACCAGATCCATTAAATTCTAAAAAACAGTTGTTATCATTAGAAAAACGACGAATAGAAAATAATGATTTATGCATGTTAGGAACACACAGAACATTACGAAGATGGAAAGTATGATTAAGATGAGAAAATTTAGTATGTCCAATACCGGTAATGGGAATTCGCGAACCATTTGCAATAGTTACCGAATCGTTACCTAAGTATGGAGTGACTTGAGAGAGACCTTTGATGGACGAGGTCATGTGATTTGTGGCCCCAGAGTCTAAGACGTACGACGGAGTCATGGTTTGAGCACCCGAAAGAGAAGGGTATTCCAGATTATAGGGTGGGTGAGATATCTGAGATGGGTAATGGGGATTGTGACTATAGAGAGCATAATTGACACGATCCGGGCAATCTTTGGCTGTGTAGTCCTGTCGCGAACATAACTGACATTTTTAATGAGGAACATGGGTAAAGGGATTGGGAGGGGTATAGATGTAATTTTGTCGGGGAGAGGGGTTTGGAGTTTTACCAGATTGAGGGTTAAATTGAAAACCAAAATTGGGAATTGGCAAAATCCCATGCCCCCTTCCCTTTTGATCATTTCCATGCGCCTGTGAAGAAGGCTGGCCTCCTTTCCCTTTATTTGTACC
This sequence comes from Adenophora triphylla var. japonica, assembly GCA_022495995.1. Classification (NCBI taxonomy): domain Eukaryota; kingdom Viridiplantae; phylum Streptophyta; class Magnoliopsida; order Asterales; family Campanulaceae; genus Adenophora; species Adenophora triphylla. Next base: position 103,188 of record JAFEMH010003456.1, on the reverse strand, counting down.
TCGGTCTTTTCTAGAAGACGAACTACCACCGGTGAAATTGAAGGAAGGCCGTTGGTTCTGATTCGCTGAGCCAGCAATCAGAGCAGTGGTGGGATTCAAGGCAACCGTGGAAAACCGAGATTGTAAATCTTCCTCCTGCAGTAGAAGATCTTGAAGATCATCAAGAGATGTCGCCGGACGGTTGTTCTGAGCGGTGATAAACTCCTTGTAGTAATGCTGTTAGGTCCCAAATGGTAGGAATCAGGCTAGAGGGGGGGGGGTGAATAGCCTGCTAAAACTTTTTGCCAAAGTGCTCTTTTAATCTTTGTTAAAATTAAGTTACACTTGCTAACCGGTTATGAAATATTTGCACAGCGGATTATAGGTTAGAGAGTTTTTCAAACAGTAAATTAGAATCTCATGCAACAAGGACAAATTTCATTTCCAAGTAAGACAAACATGTTAAGCAGTAGTAAGAGTCAACAGGTTGTGACTGGTCAAGAGAATATCAACCAGTTACAACTACACAAAAGTAAACAAACACACAGAATAATGACACGTTGTTTGAAGAGGTTCACAGTGTTAAATAACTGCTACGTCCTCTACCAAGTTTGGTCAGAACTTGGATTTGAGAAAGTGCACTGCTATTAATGGATCCTACCTATTACAAGTCGCAAGCCAATGATTGAAGGCTGCTAAACTAAAGGTGACTACTAACGGATCGTGCTACAATAAAGACCTGGTGTTTTCTAGAGATGTGCTCACAAGTTGAGCTGATTTCTCTAGGGTGTTGTGTGTGAATCAATCAATGTGTTCCATAAGTAGTCTAATGGAGGAACACAACAGCATTGATTGAGTTGCTCAGTGTATAAGTCCTACAGAGATGTCTAGTGAAAGAGGGGACTTGAATTGAATGCCTTGAACTAGGGAATTTGTAGGTTGGTAGTTCAAAGCAGCTCACTCTCAAGGATCATAAATGCACCAACCTTCTTCAATGCTCTAGGGAAGCTATTTATAGTGAACTTCAAATGAAGGAGCCGTTATCTTTGAAGAGGTTGCAATGATGACTTGAACAGGCATGCCTTTGAATGGGAGTATCTTTGCATTTAATGTCTGAGATAGGAGAGAGAAGATTTTCCTTGAGTGGTTGAAGGGATGTGAGTACTGGTTACTTTGACAATCCTTTTTGAGCTTCTGACAGCCGCAGGAATGTCACTTCAGCTTCTATTCAGCATGCTGCTTTACCAACTTCAGCTAAAGTAGATGGCTGGATAGTTGGGAGCAACAAATGATTCGGTTAGGTTGGCTGAAATGAAGCTTGATGGAGAAGCTTGACTGGTTGAATAGGTTAAGGACCAGAATCGGTAAAGGATCAATCAGTAAGGTAAGGGCTTTAACTGATCAGCTTAAGAGCTTTCTGACCGGTCAAGGACCTCTGACCGGTTGAAGGGACGACCGGTTAAGAGAAACTTCTTTAACACGCAGCTCACAAACTGATGGAGAAAAACATCAGCTCTTCAAGTCTTCATGTCTTGAGAAAATTACAAATTAAAACACTGGCATTAGCACTAGGGGAACCTATGATACATAGAAAAATTCTATTTGGTCTAATTAATTTTAGGGGTCCACATTAATGCTTGTTATGGTTGGGATTAAGCAATTCTAAACCTAAACATATATTTGACTAACAATCTCCTCCTAATTGCTTAAGTCCAATCATCCTAGGTTAGCATCATCTTGACTTAGTAAAAGAATGACTAAGAATTTATCTTTTAATTATGTCATTCCCTAAGCCAAGTGACAACTTGATGTAACCTAAGTAAGCTTACAAACAAAGTAAGAACTTAAATAAGAACTAGGTAAGATAAAAAGGATTTTGAATGAGTTGTCCTGCAAAATGAAACGGTTAGTAGCAGTTGGATCATTCAAAAATAATTCAAAGGAAGGTTACAGAAAACAAATCATTCAAAGCAATAAAATTAGAGTTTAAGGAAATCTCATTGATAGGTCTGCAACCGGTTTAGGGAAAGTTTTGAAAGAGACTATCATCATTGGTTACATTCTCAAATTGGGGCAGCAGGATCATCGGTCTGCGGCTTGTCTTTAGGATCTGCTGGTGTAGCTGATGAGGTAACCAGTTCGGGCCTAGATTTCTTTGCAGCTGCTCTCTTTTCTTCCTTCTCTTCTCTCTTCCTTTTCTTCCTAGCTGACCTCTCAGATTCACGATTGGCAAGCAATTTCTTGAGCACTTCATTTTCAGACTTCAGCTTAATCCTTTCGGTGTTGGTCTTTCTGAACAATGAGGCTTGATCGGTCATCTTTTGCTCAGCTTCCTTAAGCTTGTGATTTAGCTTCTTGATCTCATCGGTAGCAATCTTAAGATCAGCTTGAGAGGCTTGGGCAAGGTTGAGAAGTTCTTGTTGAGACTGGTTTGCAGCGGCGAGCTGTGAGGCAAGGTCAATGATTCTTTCATCTTTTTCTTGAAGATCAACCACATAATTGGCCAAATCCTTTGCATATCCATGCTCCATTCGGTCTAACCTCTTTTCCTCCTCCTCCTGATTGGACTTAACCATGCTCGCAACCAGGGCATCATATAATTCACAAAGATCTCTAACTACCACGGGTCGATTAAGCTCATCCTCAGTAACCGGTTGAGGGTTATCTGGTGAAGGGTCAGTATCTGCAATGGCATCACTGTCGGTTAAGGAGTCATCGGTTGAGGAACTGACAGAGATAGCCAGAGGACCGATTGGGGAAACAGCAGCAAGTGTTGAGTCTTGAACTGGTAGAGGAGTAAATACTTGAATGGCAAGTGATTGATCAGTTGGAGGAGTAGAGGGATCGGTAGACTGATCGGTAAGGGGCTTCTCGGTAAGATGAGCAGAGAGAAGAATTGACCGATCGGTAAGAGAGGCAAGTGGTGAATCGGTAGAGGTATCGGTCGAAGGATCGGTTAGGGAAATGACTTGAGGTTGACCGGTCCTAGATACCTGACCAGTTGGAGAAATATCAATCTCCTCATCTACTGATTCTGAGGAAGCATCGGAATGAATGATCGGTGCAAGGAATTCATTGGGGTCAGGAGAGACAGCCACATCGGTTTCCAGGCTAAGTGCAATGGCACTTTGAATATCATAGGCTTCATCAAAGGCAGAGGCAATTAAGTCAGCGGCAATGGGAGCCAACGGTAAGGCAGCTTGCCTTAACCGAATTAATGGGATCATCCGTAGAGCAAGAAGATGCAAAGAAGCCTATCTAATATTACTCCAAGGTTGAGGATTGCCATTCCTCATTATGGAAAGCCTAGTCACATTAGGCATCAACCAAACTCTATAAGTGACATCATAAGTCCATCTCAATATCCTTAATTCCAAAACCTGAGAAATTCGGTTGTTGATAGAGAGAAAATGCATGTATAGGTTGGCGGTTGAAAATGTGCACTCAACCGATTTGGGAATAGTACGTGCAGCTTCTCCTTGAATCCTAATGTGAGGAAGCCTTTGAGATTTAGAGGGAGAGTACACCGGTTTTTGTTTGGTGGGAAAATTAGTGACTAGCTGTTGATCAGCTTTGTGAGGCTTGATTTCTTGGCCTTTGGGAGGTGCAAGCCGTTTGCGAAGTCTAAGCACATGAAGCTTTTGTCCTTTATAGCTAGTTTCTCCAGGACCTTTGGTTATGGTGAGATGGGGAGGTGTATCAACAGGGGGTAAACCGTCATCATAAGGTGGAGGAATGGGAAAAGATTTGATATCAGCGTGGCTTGAAATCCTCTCATGAATGTCAAAGAGGGGAACCCCATGATCTGACCGTGGGATTGAGGACTTCGTGGTATAATAATTCAACGGGTAAAATAAATCCTTTTGATAGAGACAAGGATCAATGTAGACCGATGGAACAGCAGGGTCCATACGGTTGTAGGCAACATCTTCATCAGAAATTTCTTCCTCTTCAAAGAAATCAGATTCATCTTCATCATCAATAGAAGGCTTGGATTGTTTCTCCTCCTCAACTCTTGGTGGGCTAGAGAGTAAAGCTTGAATTTCTCTGGCTTGACTGTCCAAAAGAGAGGCTTGAACAGCTTGAGCAGTGGCCATTGCTTCAGCTCTAGCAAGCAACCGGTTGTGTTCAATGTCAAATAAGCTAGCAGCCAAATCCTGTTGCATTTCGATATCATCAGCAGCAATCGGTTGAGGCTCTCCAACCGGTTCAGCAGATACATCGGTTGGAGGGGTTGTGACCGGTAAAGATACCATCGGTTGAGTAGTAACCGGTATGGCAGCAATGCCTCCTCCCAGGATGGTAACCGGTGACGTGTCAGTAAGGCCTCCTCCTATGTTCCTAACCGTTGTCATCGGTTCAGGAGTAGTAAAAATATGCTCCACACTCTCCATTCAGCTTGGTTTATCACCACCATCTGAACTCGAACTGGAACTTGAGCTAGACTTAGCAAAGTCATTAGATTGCTCCTTATCCTCCTCTTTCCCATCATCTTCAAACATTTCATCAATCTTAGCATCAGTAACGGTTGGCCATTTGGTTGTGTTGGACTGAACAGCAGAAAAGAAATTGGCTAGAGATATGTTTCCAGCCGCCTTAAGCTCAGCATCCATGTCCAAGAGATTGTCCAGCACATCCATCACATTCCTAATCAACTGATTCTTCCTTGGGCCAAGACAGACAGGCTCAGAATCAAAGTTGGGTAGAGAGTCAAATTTCATCTCATACCTCCCAGAATGATAGAGGTCATTCTCAATCAAAGTGTCTCTGGCTCCATAGAGAATGGTAAAATCTGCCCATACTCATTGGACCATCATGTCCTGTCTCAATCTATCCTGAGCCAGGTAAACAGTATTCCACTTGAGAGGAAGCTGATCAAAGAATTTGTTGTACACTTTGATGAGGCTGAGCCGAGAAGAAGAAGGGTCATAATCTCTGAGTTTGCATGGTCGGCTGAAGTAAACTCCCTTCTCTTCATGTCGATTGCCAAAGTCAATATAGTCTTGGAGATTACCAACAGGTACGGATGGCTTATTGATCTCGTGGAACTGAAGAAGTTTCCGAATGAACGGTGGCAAATGATCAATGGGATATACCCAATTTGGTGAGGGAGCTGACTGAGGGTTGAAGGACCAAGGGTTGTTGTGGAAAATATGGAATGTGGGATCTCTGATCGGTTGGCAGCGCTGGTAAGAAAGGTTGGAGGCATGACCGGTAATAGGAATGTCATCGGTTAGGGTATCATAATTGAGTAGCCGGTTAGGAATGAATGGTATAAATGAAGAGATATCTGCCTCAATCCTCTTCCTTCTTTCAGTATTTTCCTTGGCAATTTGGAAAGGAGTTTTTGGAATTGGTTTTGATTTTGAGGAGGTTAGAGGAGTTGGAGGTTTGGCTGATTTTCTGGCAGCCTTTTTAGGTCGGATAATGGTTGAGATTGGTTCATTATCATCATGATCAAGAGATTTCCTTTTGGCCGGTGAGGGGATCAGTTGAGCAGGCTTGGATGGTTCAGTTACCGGTTTGGGAATATCGGTTGCCTTCTTTGTCTTCGGTTGGGAAGGTTTCTTCTTGGCCGATTGAGGGAGCAATAGCAGCCATAGGTTTGGCTTCCTTGAGAATCCTAGCCAAATCAGCTTTGTCGAATGCTTTGACAAAGGATTTAGGAACATATGGATGATTTCCAGAAATGGCAAAGACGGAAGGGATTCTCATGAGAATGCAACTGAGGAGAAGATAGTGACAAGGCTTGGCTTTGTTCGTCCTGGTCAGATGCATCTCCTTCTTGAACTTCTTGAACTCAATCAAGATAACTCTGTAAATGAAGGAACACCAAGTGAAGTTCCTTTGAAAGATCACAGCTGCAATGGCTTCCCATTTTATCATAGTTATACAATGATGGGAGCCAGACCGGCATATAACGCATCGGTCAATCACCTCAGCCAAGGCATAATGAACAGCGTCTAGGTCATCCTTCTTGTTTCCTTCACCAGTTACGAAGGGATCTGTACCTCGCACTCTTGACCAGGCTAACTCCATATCCTTGGAAGTGATGGAGGATGAACCGGTTGAGGGAACGGTAGGGAAGGCATCGGAGATAGAGGATGGGGAGAGTATAACAGGAACACCACCAACGGTTGATGAAATATGGGATACATCACCGATCTTCAAATTCTCATCCAGCTCCCCATTATTGAGAAGCTCATTCACAAGCTCAAACATGATGTCATCGTTTCCCTCTGGCATCAAGAATGGTAACAGTCCGACAGCAGTCAACATTGCTTGTAGAAGCTTTCCCTCTTCTGATTCGAAGAAGCTTGGAAGAATGTAACCTCTGAAAATGTCTTTCTTGGTTGGTTTGGGAGCCATCTGTTAAAGAATCAAAGATCTAAACCTTCTAAGTTAGAACAAATTTTAAGGATAGAAAAATAAGAGTGATTTCAGAACTTAAAAGGAGTTCGTGTTCTTCGAGTTAAGAGTATTAAAGATTTTATAAGAAATTTACCAGAAAAGCTTAAGGATTGAAGAACAAAAGAAGAATGAAGTTGATCTATTTGAAGACTTGAAGCTTTTATAGAGAGAGAAATCTTGAGCTATCAGAAAGTTTGAATGAAGGATTTGAATTTCCTTTTATAGTGGAGAGAGAAAGAAGATGGAGGGGTTTTTGAATTTGAAAGGACAAAAAAAAACGTTTCAACTGACATGTACGGATATTAAAAAATATATTGAACACGGTGTTAAATATGGAGGCGTAAAAATAGGTACGTGTGTGAAGCAGTTAAACAATAATGCAATAATGAACAAAAAGATAACCTTTTGATAAATTGGAATGATACAGAAGTTACCTTTTTGATAAAAAAATTTAAATTGATCAATCAACAAGGACAGAAAGGACGATATTGGGAAGGAGTAGGCAGCAGCTTTTTGATGTGTCAGGATAGGGTGAAGCAGCTGAGGCAATTTGACGTGACTGATGTGACCGATCGGTCGGGACGAGCCGGTTAAAACGAATTGGGAATAGTAATCCGGCCGTAGTTCGTCGGTTAGGTAATGAAGCGATCGGTTAGGCTAGCTATCGGTTGACATCACTGCTTGAGGCTTTGACCGGTCACGGAGGTAACAGGTTAGACTATGATCGGTCAGGGATGAAAGTAATGATCGGTTAGGAGAGAACTTTACGCCGGTTAAGGGCCAACAGTTAAGGACATCTTCTACCGGTTAGGAGTATCGATTAGGGTTGCCGGTTAGAGATGTCGGTTAGGATTTCTTGCAAACCGGTTAGATGAACCGGTCAAGGACACCAGTTAGCACAAGTATCTGAGGGACCACCATGATCAATTGAGAGCTTACACAGGCAATAAAATTAGCACAATAAATCAACGAATATCAATCATGCCTAGTTCTCCTCTAAGGAATTCAAATCTTTTAATGTCCAAGGGTTTTGTCAAAAATATTAGCTAATTGATAATCAGTAAGGACTTTTAAAAGAACGATGTTACCCTTTTCAACATGATCCTTGAGGAAGTGATATTTGATGTCTATGTGCTTAGTCTTTGAATGCATCACAGGATTGTTGGAGACTGAAATGGCTGAGGTGTTATCACAATAGATAGGACACACTTCTTGGGGTATTTCATAGTCCACTAGTTGTTGCTTCATCCATAGGATTTGTGAATAGCAACTTCCAGCAGCTATGTACTCAGCCTCAATCGTAGAAGTGGAAATTGATGCTTGTTTCTTGCACGACCAGGAAACCAATCGGTTACCTAGGAATTGACAAGTTCCACTGGTACTTTTCCTAGTGACCCTACAAGCTGCAAAATCAGCATCTGAATAGCCAATCAGTGTAAATGATGAATCTTTTGGATACCACAAACCTAAGTTAGCAATTCCCACAAGATATCTAATAATTCTTTTAATAGCTTGTAAATGAGATTCTCCAGGGTCATCTTGAAATCTAGCACATACACATACGGCAAACATGATATCTGGCCTACTGGCGGTTAAGTAAAGTAGAGATCCTATCATACCTCGGTAGAGTGTCATATCTACTTTCTTACCGGACTCATCTTTGTCAAGGTGTACATTTGTGGCCATTGGAGTGCTTTAAGGATGAGCAGAGTCAAGACCAAATTTCTTGATTAGATCTTTGGTGTATTTGACTTGATTGATAAAAATACCTTCTTGGGTTTGCTTGACTTGAAGTCCAAGAAAAAATGTTAGCTCACCCATCATGCTCATCTCAAATTTGCTCTTCATAAGTTTCTCAAATCTCTTGCATAATTTTTCATTATTAGATCCAAAAATAATGTCGTCAACATATATTTGAACTAACAATGAATGACCATTATGCTTTGCAATAAATAAAGTGGTATCGATTCTACCTCGTTCGAACTTCTCACTAAGTAGAAATTTGGAGAGAGTTTCATACCATGCTCGAGGTGCTTGCTTGAGGCCGTACAAAGCTTTATTCAATTTGTAGACATGATTAGGCTTCTTGGAATCTTCAAATCCTGGTGGTTGTTCTACATATACAAGCTCTTGAAGTTCCCCATTTAGAAAGGCACTTTTCACGTCCATTTGATATAGCTTAAACTATTTGTAGGCTGCATAGGCAAGAAATAACCTAATGGCTTCTAGTCTAGCTATGGGGGCAAAGGTCTCATCATAATCTATGCCTTCTTCATATCTATATCCTTTCGCCACTAATCTAGCCTTGTTTCTTGTAATCTTTCCAGACTCATCCAATTTATTCCTATAAACCCATTTCGTTCCAATCATTGTTTGATCACTAGGTCTAGGCACTAATTCCCATACTTTGCATCTATCAAACTGGTTAAGCTCTTCTTGCATAGCTTCTACCCAGCTAGGGTCATCAAGTGCTTCTTCAGTCTTCTTTGGTTCTATATTTGAGACCATAGCAGAGAAAAATAATCCATGTTGATCCTCCATGCTTCTTAACTGGCCTTTAGTCATTCTTGGACCAAAGACATCACCAATCACATTTTCTAAAGGATGATCTCTAACTGTTCTCACTTCCCTAGGGAGGTCTTGCCTGATCGATTCTTGACTTAAGGTTTCTATTGGAGGAGTAGAATCGGCTAAGGGAGGTATGATCGGTTGGGGAGATCGGTTAGGAGAGGGTGATGCTGACTGATGGTGATCGGTTAGTGGAGAGGGAAATAGTAAGTTGATATTTGAAATTGGTTCAACTTCAGGTGGTGAATTAGGAATGGTAATATGAGGACTAGCTGGTAATGGATCGGTTAGCTGGGTTTGTTGATTTGGTTGTCTAACCGATTGAGGAAAGAAGGAGTCATCAACTAGGTCTCTACAGGTTACACCACTAGAGGCTGAAGGCTGAGCTGGAGGTTGATTTGCATTGATACTGGTGGATTGATTGGAATTTTGATTTCTGGATTCACCTGTCTCAAACACACCAGAATTATCAGTACTATTTGGAGCCTTGTCAGACTCTAGCAAATCAAATTCATCAAAAGTAATATGAACAGATTCAACAATTTTCAACAACCGTTTATTAAAAACTCTAAATGCCTTACTGTGGTTGGCGTAGCCAACAAAGATACCTTCATCAGCTTTTTCATCAAATTTACCTCGGCGCTCTTTACCGTTGTAAAGTACATATCATTTGTAGCCAAAAATTTTGAAGAAACCAATGTTGGGAATTCTGCCACGCCACAGCTCATAAGGGATCTTGTTGTGAAATTTGTTGACTAGTGATCGGTTCTGGGTGAAGCAAGCTGTATGGATAGCTTCGGCCCAAAAATACTTGGGAAGCCTAGCTTCGGATATCATTGTTTTTTCAGCTTCGATCAAGGTTCTGTTCTTTCTCTCAACTACACCATTTTGTTGCGGTGTTCCAGCAGCTGAGAAATTGTGGTCTATTCCATGATCATCACAGTACTGAGCAATTCCATTATTTCTGAACTCCGTTCCATTATCTGATCTCATACTGATGATGTCACATTCCTTTTGTGTTTGAAGTAGACGGAATAATCTGGTGGCAACTTCATATGTGTCATCTTTTGAAGCGAAGGTCTCCACCCAGGTATATCTTGAGAAATCGTCTACAACAATCAATGCATATCTGCTACCCCCTAAACTGGCAGTTGTTGTGGGGCCAAACATATCCATATGTAGCAACTGGAGGCACCTAGAAGTGGACATGCAGGGCTTGCTGTGGAATGATTCTTTATGTTGTTTTCCTAACTGGCAGGCTCTGCATTTCCTTTCATGGTCAGCAGACACTTGAGGTAAGCCGGCAACTAGATTTTTATTGGCCAGCTTGGATAGGTATTTAAAATTCAAGTGACTGAGTCTCTTGTTACATAGCCAGGAATTCTCACTGATGTTCTTAGCTACAAAACAAACATTAGTAACATTCGAAACATTATTTAAATCTATAGCATAAACGTTACCTTTTCGATATCCAGTGAGAAGGGTTTCACCTGTAGCAATGTTTTTCACATAACAGTTGGAAGAATTGAAAATACAATGCATACCTTTATCACAGAATTGTGATATAGAGAGAAGGTTGTGTTTCAGACCATCCACCAAAGATACCTTTTGTACAGTAACTGTACCTCTTATGATGGATCCATGACCAATAATTTTATCCTTTGCGTTGTCACCAAAGATAACTGGAGGACCAGATGCTTCTTCAAGCTCGGTTAGGAGATCGGCATGTCCAGTCATATGCCTAGAGCATCCACTGTCCATAATCCAAACATTCTTACCGACATCGGTTGAGGCCATTAAGCATTCCTGAAATAAAACAATAAGCTTATGGTCCCCCTTATTCTTTTGGATCCAAAGAGTTAGTTCCTCTTTGGCAGCTATACCTGGCCACCACCTGAGCTTTTAGACTCAGTGGGTCCAAATAGGTGCTTCAAGAGGCATTCGTAAGCCTTGTGACCAATATAACCACAATTTGTACATTTATTTGAAGTTGGTTGTGATGGCTTAGATGAGTTGATGTTCAATTTAGCCAATGCTTCAGAGGGGTTCACTGATTGAGCAGAAACAGATCCTTTGGGGACGAAGGTGATGGATTTACCTTTGTTGGCCAGTTGCATAGGTTTGGGAATGCCTTTACCAGTTGTGGAGCCCTTACCGGTTGGTTGACCGGTGGTGGTTGTCTGACCGGTCGGACCCTTACCGGTGGCGGCAACCTTACCGGTTGAGGTTTCCTGTCCTGCAACATGACCAGCAGTTTTAATTCCAACTTTGCTGTCACCATCACTGAGTGGGACATATTTTCCTAACTCAGGATCAGCTACCTCGATCCATTGGGATTTGTTCTTTTCAATTTTGGCCTTCATCTGTTCCTGAATTTTGGGATAGGTGTGTGGAACAGCACTGAAAGGTCTAGTTAACCCTCTCTTAAGCAGGTTGGATTGAGCATCATCAAATTTACCCATCAAGTTCTCAGTAACAGACTTAGTAACTGGTTTGTCTTTGCTGTCATTGTCCTTGTCATTGCTGCTGGAGGTAAAGCCTATACCAGATGTTACGTCTTTGTTAGGAGACATCTGATCTTGTACGATAGTCTCCACAGCAGCTCGACATTTTGTAAAGGTGTCAATAGATTTTGAAATAGAATTATTTCTTGACACAAGATCAGCAACTTGACTATAACAGATATTTAGTCTCCCAGTGAGTTTTTTATTATCTTTCTTCAACTGATCAGACTCTAGCTTACTTTCTTTCAAAGTTTTTACTTCAGCTTTTAAAGAGTCATTTTCAGTTGTGATCTTTTTAAAATTAGCAGCCATAATTTTGTGAGCTTCATTTAATTTTTCAAAATCTGAGAAGAGCTCATTCATCACCTCTGTCATTTCAGACTTAGACATATTTGGCATAGGGTCAATGGTAGGATGAGAGGTTGAGGATGATGGTTCAAAGTTAGGATCAAAATTAGGTAGTGATGATATCGGTTAAAGGCTTGGCTCGGTTAGAGTCTTCAGAAATTGAATCAGTCGGGGCTCAAGTGTCGGTTGATAAGAGGAAATCGGTAAGGCTTGAGCTTGGTAGGTCTGCTGAATCGGTTGCATCAGCGGTCTGAGAGTGGGCATGGTTTTACACTGACCGTATAGGGATCCACCTATGTTTTGGATTTTAAAGTTGTAGGGATTATCTGCCTTGGGAATGGGATCGTCAAAGTATGTCAAGGGAGATCTCATAGGTTGGGTCTGGTCATTGTAAGATGATTGTTCATTGGAGTTGGGGTGTCTATAGATAGGTGACTGCAAGGAGATGGGTTTGTCTTCTGTTCCATCAATAGCAACAAAACTGACATCAGCATCTTCATCTATGTCAGCATCCTCATTTTCAGAATCAGTCTCGAACCAAACTGGCATAGCCTTTTCAGTTCCATCCTCGGCAACTAAGCTCTTAGATCTAGGGTTTTTCTTGAATGGTTTCTTTCTCAGAAATTCATACTTCGGTTGAGGACATTTGGAAGCAAAATGGTCGGGTTTTCTACAATTGTAACACACAAGCTCACCTTGGGCATTCTTTCTGTCGGTTGAGGTTGAGGTTTGGCCTTTCCTTTGAAAGTTCTCAGATATTTGGAACGATGAGGATTTGGGTTGGAAGGATTTGCTGTGGGATTGTTGGGATCTTTTAAAATCCTTGAACTTTCTGTAGTTTCTAGTGAAGGCAGCAAATTCATCTTCTTCCTCAAAAGGCATACTAGATGATGAGGTATTGGTTTGAGTTGGTTGAGGTTGAGAGATTGAGGGAGATTCATTGGTAGGTTGGCTGTTAAGCATAGAAGAACCAAGGAAGATCTCGGTCTGATCTGGCAGAGATAGATTTCTAAACTGTTTTTAAACTCCACTCAGCCGGTTGAGCTCTTCCTCATATAGAAACAAAGTAGACACAATGTTCTGAATATGAGTAGTGTTCAAATCTCGGCATTCTTTCAAATAGCGACCTTGACATGCCACAAATCTCCAAGAGAATTAAGGAACCTCATGTTTAGGTCTTTCATAGTGTAAACTCTACCTAAAGATGCACAAGAATTACTCACCTCGCAGAAACGATCGTACGTTTCCTTTAATGTCTCATTTGGGTTCTTCTTGAAGGACTCGAACTCTGCAACACTTTTGTAGAGTCTATTGTCCTTGGCTACTTGATCTCCTTCAAAGTATCTGAGTAGACTCTGCCATACTTGTTGAGCGGTCTCATAATATTGTACTTGCTTGTACAGTCTGTCATCAAGGCCTGAGGTTAATATGTGTAAGCTTTGCTGTCCAAGGAGTCACAGATCTTGTCATCCTCGGTCCATTCTTCACGTGGTTTTGGAACATAAGTTTCATAAACCTCAAAATCTTGTTCAGACGATCTATCGGCATGATCCATGAGAGGAGTTTTGGGTGCTCTAGTGGCGAGATTGATTTTTAGGGGTGTCATGGGACCATCTCTGACTACAGTGGTTAACCTATCATCTATTGAGTCCAAGTACCGCATTATTCTGTTTTTCCATACTGGAAATTCGTTTTCGTTCAACATGGGAATAGTCGCCATGTTCCAAGTTTGCATGAGTTTTCCTGCCATTTTGAAATTGGCAATTCAAGCGGTTAAGCTTGGAAAAATGGTTTTCGAAAATTGCTAGCTCTGATACCAATTGTTAGGTCCCAAATGGTAGGAATCAGGCTAGAGGGGGGTGAATAACCTGTTAAAACTTTTTGCCAAAGTGCTCTTTTAATCTTTGTTAAAATTAAGTTACACTTGCTAACCGGTTATGAAAGATTTGCACAGCGGATTATAGGTTAGAGAGTTTTTCAAACAGTAAATTAGAATCTCATGCAACAAGGACAAATTTCATTTCCAAGTAAGACAAACATATTAAGCAGTAGTAAGAGTCAACAGGTTGTGACTGGTCAAAAGAATATCAACCAGTTACAACTACACAAAAGTAAACAAACACACAGAATAATGACACGTTGTTTGAAGAGGTTCACAGTGTTAAATAACTTCTACGTCCTCTACCAAGTTTGGTCAGAACTTGGATTTGTGAAAGTGCACTGCTATTAATGGATCCTACCATCTTACAAGTCGCAAGCCAATGATTGAAAGCTGCTAAACTAAAGGTGACCACTAACGGATCGTGCTACAATAAAGACCTGGTGTTTTCTAGAGATGTGCTCACAAGTTGAGCTGATTTCTCTAGGGTGTTGTGTGTGAATCAATCAATGTGTTCCATAAGTAGTCTAATGGAGGAACACAACAGCATTGATTGAGGTGCTCAGTGTATAAGTCCTACAGAGATGTCTAGTGAAAGAGGGGACTTGAATTGAATGCCTTGAACTAGGGATTTGCAGGTTGGTAGTTCAAATCAACTCACTCTCAATGATCATAAATGCACCAACCTTCTTCAATGCTCCAGGGAAGCTATTTATAGTGAACTTCAAATGAAGGAGCCGTTGTCTTTGAAGAGGTTGCAATGATGACTTGAACAGGCATGCCTTTGAATGGGCGTATCTTTCCATTTAATGCCTGAGATAGGAGAGAGAAGATTTTCCTAGAGTGGTTGAAGGGATGTGAGTACTGGTTACTTTGACAATCCATTTTGAGCTTCTGACAGCCGCAGGAATGCCACTTCAACATCTATTCAGCATGCTGCTTTACCAACTTCAGCTAAAGTAGATGGCTGGATAGTTGGGAGCAATAAATGCTTCAGTTAGGTTGGCTGAAATGAAGCTTGATGGAGAAGCTTGACTGGTTGAATAGGTTAAGGACCAGAACCGGTAAAGGATCAATCAGTAAGGTAAGGGCTTTAACTGATCAGCTTAAGAGCTTTACGGCCAGAGTCGACCTCGGCCAGGTAGAAGGGACAACCGGTTAAGAGAAACTTCTTTAACACGCACTCACAGCGATGGAGAAAAACTTGACTCTTGAGTCTTCATGTCTTGAGAAAATTACAAATTAAAATACTGGCATTAGCACTAAGGGAACCTATGATACATAAAAAAATTCTATTTGGTCTAATTAATTTTAGGGGTCCACATTAATGCTTGTTGTGATTGGGATTAAGCAATTCTAAACCTAAACATATATTTGACTAACAAATGCCCAAGTTCATCTACTATTCGTTGCTGTAAGTCATCGTTGGATATGATTTCACCTGCTTTAGCAAAGACGTCAGAAATAGAGACAGCTCGAAGGAAATAGTCATCAATGGTGGTGTCGGGTTTCTTGGCAAGGGCATTTAAATCTGCCTTGAGCTTTTGGATATGAACCCGAGAACGTCCTCCAAAGTGTTTTTTGAGAAGAGACCAGGCAGCTGGAGCTATGTCACAGGGGTTCACTTTCGATTGAATTTTTGCTGAGACGAACGCCTTAATCCAGCCAAGTACTATACTTGATGCTTGATGAAAGAAATCTAGGTCGGGGTTAGAAGAGCCTTGGGAAGTTTGGATAATGGAGAGACTGTGTTTGTCACAGCCGTAGTGATCTTATAGGTAGTGAGTACCGTATAAAATAGGGATCTCCAGTTTAGGTAATTGTCGTTTGTGAGATGACAATGACTGAGATAGGACTGGATATTGAGATTGAGAGGAAGAGTGTGGGTAGCAGCGGAAGAAGAGGGTGACGAAGAGGTGACTGAAGCTATGGAATTAGTCGATTGACTGACTAACAATCCTATCACTACAATTATGGGGATGATAATGCATATGGTTTTACACCAAGAACATTAACCCAGTTCCCAAAACCCTTCTCTCCATTCGAGGTCCGTTTTCTTCACACACACACACACTCTTTTCTTTCTAGAATTTGTGGTTTTCAGATTTGAAATTGTTAAAAAGACATGTTTGTACCAGACAGTGCAACCCATTTGTGCAAAACGCAATTCAAGCGCTAGTAATGTGTTGTCGTTGAGCTCTTCTGCCAGTATTGGGAAATTCCAAGCCCATGTTTCCCTATTTTCTACCAAACCCCGCCTTGATAAAGGGTTAGGCAAGTGGGTTTTTTATGCATTTTTAGCACAAGTTTAATTTGTTCATTTCGACTCATATAATTTGAGAGAGAAACAACTGTGCGTGTGTATTTATTTCATAGTGAGAGGGTAGCGATCATAATGGGGAGGGAGAAGAGGGGAGCTAGGGATGTTTAAGAAATTTGAATGATAATTCTTTATTTGTGATTTATAAAAAAGTTTTCTTTAATTTTAAAAGGAAAAAAATTTGGGCAAAGAGGCCCTACGTAAATTTTTCCTATAAATAAAGTGTTAAAAATGGTCAGTGGTAGTGTTTGAGATTACTAGATGTGGTGTTTAAGATAACCAGTTCATGTGTTGAAGAATGTCATATGATATTAAAAAATGAGTTGATATTATTAAAATGCGTTTTTTTTCTAATATTAAGGAAAAATCATTTTTACACTGACATTTAATAATAAATGCAAGGACACTCTTTAAACTGGCAATTTGTTACACTAACACTCGCACTAGCGGGAAAAACAAAACACGTTTTATTTAATCTTAAAGAAAAATGCGCTTTTTTTAAGATTTTGACTTAAAAAATTTCGATTATTTACAAAAATGTAACAATGACTTTAAAAAAAATAAAAAATTGAAAGAGCTGCTAAATTAAGTTCTCTGCTTCCCATAAAGTAGGTGTTGGTCGGGTATCTTTATTTCCTTGGTTATCTCCAACATTTTCTGAGAAATTAAATTTTTTGTCGCCTGTAGCTAAGAGTAGCTTCTCTATCGGACTCCGATTATATCTTCCAAATCATCTACACTCTAATTGGCCTTTGTCCTTCGCTATTTCCTTCTTCAAAGAGCGCCACATGAGCTCCTAGTAGTTTAATTCAGTTATTTATAAAAATGTTATTACATACTCCTTCCGTTTTACGTAAGTGTGGATTTATTTTTATTTTGGTTCGTCCCACATCAGTGTGAACTGTCAAAAATGGAAATAAATATTTACTATTTCACCCACTCATTCTCTCTTCTACTTCACTTTTACACTCACAACATTCTCTTTCCTAACTATTCCTCCTACTCATTCTCTCTCCTATTTAATTTTTCATACTCACAAACACCTTCTCTACCTATTTCTCTCTCCTACTTTTCCTTAATTCCCACATCCAAAAGTAGGTCCACAGTTACGTGGGACGGAGAGAGTATTTAAAAACACGTGTTTATTAATCACTAGAAAAAAAATGAATTTTTCAGAAAAGTTATTCTTAATGTTATCAATTTTTATTAGGATATAATTAAGGTACAAATAATAATAATTTTTTAACTTTTAATTTTAAACTCTTTAAATTTAATATTTTTCAAAAAAATTAAAAACATTATTATAATTCAAAATATTAATTCTTAAAATTTTACTTCTCTGTTTCATGCCTCAAAAAATTAAAAAGTCAAAAATATTTATCTAATTCATAATCAATGTTACATAATATATGAGAAAACATGAGATAGCTATTGCCAATAGAGACTTTAAAGCCGCAACTCCGATTAGCGGCTTTAAGAAAAGAGTAGGTCTGCTGAGAAAGTTTCTCCATAACTTATGGAGAAACGTGTTTTTTCAAAGGTTTTGGATATCAGTCTCAAAGGTTCTGGATATCCAGAACTCTTTGATCATGATATCCAGAAGTTATGTTAGAATGGGACTGTTAGGCCCAATAGGCGAGGAAATAGGCTAGAGGGGGGGTGAATAGCCTTTTTACAATTTTAATTAAAATACCTTAATGGTCATAGTCACTGATCAGAAAGTTGTAAGATAATCAGTAAGCACAGCGGAATATTAGTGACTAAGTTTGAACTCACACAAAATCAGCAAGAAGTTGTTTAGAGCTTGATTTTAAACACAAAGTATTTATATGAATCATATATGCAAACAAGCAACTTGTTTGGTTTAGGGAAATACTTATGATTCAAACAGATGAACTGTTTCGATTTGTTGCGGTGAACGATCGGCAAGATGAAAATAAAGTAAAGACAAGGACACAAAGATTGGAGAGGTTCACGGCGTGAATGCGCTACGCCCTCTACCAAGATTGGTCGATCTTGGATTTGAGAGAAGTTTACTATCGCATGTCCTAGTCTATTACAAGTGCGGCCTTGCCGGTTCTGAGGATTGAATACAAGGATCTGCGATGGATCTTTAAATGAAGAACTCGACTGTGTGTTTTTGAGTGGCAAGTTAGACTTATCTCACTCAGGTGTGTGTGTGAATCTCAATCAATGCATTCTAATGATTGTCTTGTTGGAGAATGCTTACAAGTAGGATTGAGAAGTGCATGAGTGTATATCCCTAATAATGTCTAATGATTTTATGGACTTGAAGGCTTGAGCTTCATTCAATGCTTCAAGCACACTCTTCTTCAATGCAATCACCAACCCTCTTCAATGCAGCAAAGTCTTCTATATACACTTTGGAGAGAAAGGAAGAGAAGAACTAAAGATGCCGTTGAAGGGTAGAATCGAAAAGTGGTTGGTAGGTGAGGATCATTTAATGCCATATCTTTGCAATTAATGCGGGAGATTTGAATAAGACATTTACGCTATTGTTCGGCGGGTAAAACCCCTTTGTCCCAACCGGTTACTGCAGCAAGAGACAAAGGACAAAGTAGAGCTAAAAGTAGCTCTTGTGTCGAACCGACGAGAATGGTGTTGGCGGAAAATATAACTACTTTTAGCAAACAAGTACGATGAAAGAGATAGAGATGTGACCGTCAGTGATCGAGATTTTATTTCAAACGAAAGGAGTCATCCAAATTTAAGTCACCTATCCGTCAAGTAAGTTGCCGAAAAGTGTTAACTCCCGCCGATTACCGTGCGAGATCCCACCGGCGGGATAGTAGCCCGCGAACATGCCGAATTAATCGGGAGGGCATCGCAAGAGATCCAAAAATAAAATCTAATTAAATTAGGGGTCTCTAACTAGCTATGTGATTGGGATTAAGCAATTCTGAGTCCACATATATTTTGACCCAACAATCTCCTCCTAATTGCTTAAGTCCAATCATCTTTAAACATAATCACTTAAAAGGATATAAATAGATATTAAGATAAAAGATAAGTGATAACTGAAAAGATAAACTAATAAAGTTCTGAAGAGTTAGATAGATATTAAGCAAAAAACCATAAAATCAAAAACCAAATTGTCGGTAAAGAAAGTTTGTTTTTGGGGCTTCACGAGGATATCTATTTCATTGGTTACAAGGCATCGAGATCGGCGGGATCGGCGGGATCGGCATCGGCGGCGGTGGAGGAATCAACAACGAGGCTTGGACTTTTACGCTTCTCGCTTCGGCCTTTTTCAGCCTTTCCTCTTCTTGCTAGCCTTGTAACGCTCCACTAGCACTTCATTTTTCCCTTCAAGCTTGGCAATCTTCAGGTTAGCTTCGGCAAGCTCAGCTTCAACAGCAGCAATCCTACTTCCAGCAGCTTCAAGCTTTAGCTCCAACTCCTTGATGGTGCGATCTTGATTCAAGTTAACATCAAGTACCACTTTACGAACACAGGTGGAGGCTGTCTAGGAGATCACCGAGCCGATCAAAATCGCGGCACTAAGATTGCCGAGAGATGAGGTGCGAGGTCTTTGAGGGCTTGGGAAATAGATGCAGAAACTTTGGCTGAGACTTTGGATGCGATTCTGTTTGCTAACTCCTCCTCCTGAGTGGACTTAAGCAACAAATCCTTAACCTCTTCAATTTCACTTCGGAAAAACATCCCCAAATCACCAATGTCTCCCCTAAGCACGGGTTTATAAGCTTCAGAAAGATGGCCATGCTCATTAGCAAAGTAGCCAAAGAGGGTGTAAACAGGTGGAGGATCATAGGGAACTAAAAAGGCAGAAGGAATGACTGTGCTGACAATCAAGGAAACATCAGCAGATCTTAAAACAGGAGGGTTAAGAAGGAGAGGAAAATCTGGATGAATGATAATGGAGAGATCAGCAGAAAGAGAAGGGTTAAGAAACATCTGACCGTTATTCTCCAAGGACAACTTGCAGGCAAGCATAAAATTCAGAAATGCTCTTCCATTCAGCAGATCTCGCATGATGCCAAGGCTTAGAATTCTGCCAGTGTCCACAGAATGATCTTGCTGAAATGGTCTGGAAGCATAGAATGGTAAGGTTATGGCTAGGGCATGCTGATACACCATCTTCCAAACACCAATAGCAGAATAAGGAGAATAGTCAAGAGTTTCAACCACAAGATCATTAATCACTAAGCGCCTGCTCATCATTCCACCAGAATAAACGCAAACTTCAATTGGAGATTCACCAGCAGGACAAATTTCACCTCGAATTCTTAAGGGGCCAGGTTGGTTGGTAGGCGGAGGGAGAGATTTGAATTTGGCATGAGAAACGACGGGAGTTTTCTTCTTTCCATGCTTGATATCCTTGTTCCATTTAAGCGAGAATAGGAGGCATCTTTGGTAGAACCCTCAGTAGGAACAGAATTTTTGAAGGAATTCTTCACTAACCTTGTACCAGATCTCCATTTGAGTTTCTGATGAGGAGGGAATAGGGGATTACCAGTAGAGTCCTTTGGAATGGACTTGATGGTGGTATACCAATTTGAGCACATCATCAACCTACAGTCATCAGAAAGAGAGTTGTACCAAGATGGAGGTGAGGTATCTTCTTCAGCATCATCAGGGATCTCATCATAATCTTACGGGTCTATTTAATACGGAATTTGTCTTCATCGGCAACGGGGAGAGAGTCACCATTAGTCAAGAGATCGGCGGCGGCTTGATGAATGAGTGCTGAACAGGGTCGTAGACAACGATTGCGAGAGAAAGGCATTATCAACTTCTTGAGTTTGAAGATCGGCGGCAATGTCGATGTATGAGGTAGCTCCTCCTCCCAACTCAACAACCTCTTGAAATGGTTCGGCGGAACATTAAAGAAGATGGGAGCTTGATCGAGAATTAAGAAAGACTCCTCCTGTAACCACTATAGGTGCGATTGAGCAAGGTTAGCGAGATGGGCTGGAGTGAGCATCGAGATGTAGGAGTATTTTTCGAAGCACAGATCTTGATAAGCTGTTGGTCATCATCGAGAGACAGTTCTTTGGATTCAATAGTGTCACTTGAGGAATCGGCGAAGGAACTTTATCGGCATTGCTAGAATCGACATTCAAATCGAAGCACTATCAACTTTTCTTTTCAATGCTTCTTCAAAATAAGTAATGAGCTCTGAGTCATCTTGAAAACATTTTCAATAAGGCGAGTGGCAAGAGCACCTGCGGTCGAGTCTCGGCATCGAGAATACTTGAATCCCCAATCTTCATCATTTCGGCTCTTCCTAGGCGATAGGGATCATTTTCTTCAAAAATCAAGGCGAGTTTTGTAGACGAGAGGCATATGCAATCCAAACGAGAGATGACCATCGGATCTTGCCTAATCCGATCTGAAAAAGATAGACTTGATTCCGGAGGAGAGGCGGAAGATCAAAGTATCGATTGAAATTCGGCATCAACACATTCTTCTGAAATTTTGATATTTGGAGAGTGGAGGAAACTTCTCGGCAAAGTCTCATTCAAGTCAGTCTTGCCCTATCAACATAGTCGAGTCAATAGTCCGGCGAGCACGGTATCTTTCTGTTCTTCATGGCGAAGAAGCCTTTTGATGAGCAGTGGAGATGGTCAATAGGAAATACCCGGTTGCTTGGAGCAATCTTGTTGATCATGGACCAAGGGTTATTGAAATAGATGTGGAAGGTGGGGTTCTTGATAGGAGCACATTTTACGGTCCTTGCTTCAATGGCTACTCCGGATGAGGCGGTGTCTTGAATATACGGAAGATTAGGATAAGATAATAAAAGGGGTTGTAATGGAATCCTCCTCCTCAAATCTTGCTCAATCATTCTTCTTCTTTCAGAAATTTCTTGATCAATTTCCTCAGGGGTTTTAGTGACCTTTCTGAAAATTGGTTTGGGGAGTAGAGATGCATCATCAAGAACGGGTTCAGCAAACAACGTTTTCGACTCTAGGATCGGAAGGAGGAATAGCGAAGGATTGGAGCTTTGGTAGATCTGATTTTGATTTCTTGGATGGTTTGGCGAGAAGATGCGAGGCATGGTTCTTTTCTTAGGTTCGGCGAGAGGATGGGGCAGCAGGAA
This sequence comes from Adenophora triphylla var. japonica, assembly GCA_022495995.1. Classification (NCBI taxonomy): domain Eukaryota; kingdom Viridiplantae; phylum Streptophyta; class Magnoliopsida; order Asterales; family Campanulaceae; genus Adenophora; species Adenophora triphylla. Next base: position 81,094 of record JAFEMH010003456.1, on the reverse strand, counting down.
TGGAGGCAGATTTCTTAGCTCTTGTAACAGGGCCAACAGCAACAGTGGATGAGGAAGCAGGGGCTGAGATAACTGAAGGCTTTGAACTAGCAGGGGCTAGGGATGGTTTCTTTGATTTCTTCTTCTTAACTTTCTCAGCAGCAGGAGCAGTAGTTGAACTCTCAGCAGGAGCAGCAACTCTATTAGCAGGAACAGGGGCTCCACCAGCAGACTGTCTGCTAATCCTTTTCCAATCACCTTCACTGTGGTGCTTCAACTTAAGTTTGGATATGCTGGTAGCATTGGGGTCAGCAAGAACTACAGCAGGGTTACCTCTAATTATTCTGCTCAGCAACCAATAGTGACATCCTTTGCCAGGAAAATCCTTACCTTTCTGTCTATCAGCAGCATACTTCCTGGCTGCTTGGGCAATCACTCTAAAAATGAATCCACACCAGTTGAAATTTATCCTTAGCACTATTGCAGCAAATCCCTCAAACTGGAGATCAGTAATATGGCTATGCGAGCCAGATCGGCAAATTAGACATCTGTCAATAATTTCTATCAAAGCGAAGAATCTCCTAACATAATCAACCTTGAAATGCTTGTCTCCACTGAGTCTCGGTCCGGCATTAACACCTCTAATAAGAGTCCAGGCTTCATCCAGAGCTGAAGCATCCATAGAGTTAGGGCCATAATTTCCTAGGGTTGGAAAAATGGAGGATATACTTTCAGGGGAGACAGAGATTGGAACACCGAAGCTTGAGAAGAAATGGCGAGAGAAGGATTCTGGGTCATCTTCATCGGAATATTCAACGACAGAATTTGCGAAGAACTTTCTGACGGAATCAATATAAACTCCAAAATTATCAGAAGGAGTCAGAAAGGGAAGAACAGAAGCATCTGATAAGAGATCTCTGAGAAATTGTCCGTCAACAACATCATCGAAGAAGCTTGGGTCTATGTAACCTCCATAGATATCCTTTTCATTACTCATGATTTCTGCAAAACTCAACAATCAAACAAACTCAAACACAATAAACCAAGGTTAGAATCAGATATTTGAAATATTAAAATAGACTTACCAGATTCAAAGAATAAGGTTGAAATATGGAGATTTGAGATAGCAAGATAGAATTTTGATGAGAATGTGAAAAGGTTTTTGAAAGAGTAGCTTTGCTTAAATATGTTATGGAGTTTGGAGGGAACGGTTTATTTGAAAAGGGTTTTCAAGAGACGAAACTGTTCATTTTCATTGAAATACGTGCGGCGACGCTGCATTTTAAGCGCCGAATTTGAGCAGTTAAAAATGATTAAAATAACTGTTTAAGATTTAAAATGATACAGTTTACCTGAGATTTATCACAAAATTAATTGGAATAAATCATTTGACACGATTTTCGGAAATGGCGGTACACACACGTGTCGAGAGAGGGTGTGACCAAGCTGTCCTTGATTTGATAGGTCGACGGGGAACTCGGCTTTACATTTAATGGGAAGCTTGGCGATGGGAGACATAGATAGGCGCAACCACTACTTAGAATATCGGCTGAAGAAAAAAGGCATCGGCAAGCAATCGGTCAAGACACGAGATCGCGAGCAACTATTCGGCGAAAATATCAATCGGCGACGGGACGATCGGCGGGCATAGCGATCTCGGCAAGATGTAAGCATCAACAGAATAACCAATAACACCCGGCTCACTCCTAAGGAATTCAAATCTCTTCGATCAAGAGGCTTTGTCAAGATATCGGCTCTCGAAAGTCGGTATGAACTTTCGGCAAGACAACGTTGCCTTTCTCAACATGATCTTTCAAGAAATGGTATTTTATGTCAATGTGCTTTGTTTTGGAGTGCATTACTTGGATTATTTGAGGCGAGATGGCGGGCGATTGTCACGATGGGTGGGCGGACTTGAGGAGGAATCTCATAGTCTACTAATTGTTGCTTCATCCATAGAATGCGAGAGCGGCGGCTACGGCGGCAATGTATTCGGCCTCGGTTGTGGAAGTTGAGGTTGTTGTTTGCTTTTTGCATGACCAAGAAACTAGCCTCTCACCAAGAGCGGCAAGTTCCAGCTGGTGCTCTTCCTTGTTACTCGGCAAGCCGCATAGTCGGCATCGAGTAACCGATAAGATTGAAAGAAGAATCTACGGCATACCATAGACCAAGGTTAGCGGTGCCACTTAGATATTTGATAATTCTTTTTACGGCTTGCGAGATGGGATTCTCTAGGATCGGCTTGAAATGCGGCGCAGAACCTGGCAGCCAAACATAATATCCGGTCTGGTTTGTTAGATAGAGCAGTGAACCAATCATTCCTCTGTAAAGAGTCATGTCCACTTTCTTGCCGGATTCGTCTTTGTCAAGATGCACATTTGTCGCCATTGGAGTGCTTTGAGGATGAGCATTATCGAAACCAAATTTCTTGATTAGTTCCTTGGTGTATTTGGCTTGATGTATAAAAATTCCTTCATTGGTTTGCTTTACTTGTAGACCAAGGAAATAGGTAAGCTCACCCATCATACTCATTTCGAACTTACTTTGCATGAGCTTTTCAAATCTTTTGCATAGGGCTTCATTTGTGGAACCGAAGATGATGTCGTCCACATATATTTGAACAAACAATGAATGGCCCTTGTGCTTGGTAACAAATATAGTTGTATCGATCTTTCCTCTTGTAAATCCCACACCATCACTGAGTAGGAATTTGGACAGGGTTTCGTACCAGACCCTAGGAGCTTGCTTCAAGCCATAGAGAGCTTTCTTCAATCGGTAGACATGATTGGGTTTCTTAGGATCTTCAAAGCCTGGCGGTTGTTCAACGTAGACCATCTCTTGAAGTTCACCATTAAGGAATGCGCTTTTCACGTCCATTTGATATAGCTTGAATTATTTGAAGGCAGCATAGGCAAGAAACAGTCTTATTGCTTCTAATCTTGCTACTGGTGCGAAAGTTTGGTCATAATCAATCCCTTCCTCTTGACGGTATCCTTTGGCCACTAATCTTGCTTTGTTTCTTGTAATCTTTCCTGATTCATCCAACTTATTTCTGAATACCCATTTCGTTCCAATGACTTGCTGAGAGGAAGGTCTCGGTACCAGTTCCCAGACTTTACATCTTTCAAACTGATTCAACTCTTCTTGCTAGCTTCCACCCGGCTTGGATCGGCAAGGGCTTCTTGATCTTACGAGGCTCAATATCGAGACACCATAGCCAGAAGAAAAGAGATTCTCATCAAAATCCTTGTTCGGATTTACGGTCACTGGGTCCAAAAATATCACCAATGACATTTTCAAGAGGATGGTCACGATGAGGTCTAACTTCTCTCGGAAGGTCTTGTCTTGCGATTCTTGTCTTAAGGATTCTAGAAGAGGTTCGAGAATCGGCGAGATTTGGAAGCTGATAAATTTAAAGGAATAGGAGAGATAGTAGGGTTTGGACTTTGAGTGGATTTGGAATTTGATCGAGGAATATTTGGTATAGGAGGATGAATTACAGAGATTGGATTTGGGCTAAGATTTATTGGTACGGGATGAGAAGGATTGGCGAGAATGGCTATCGGCGAGAGACGTGCGGAGGATTATCGGCGGGACGATTTCTTCTTGAGGATGGAAAGATGTCTGCTGGATCTTCTGCAACAACAAAAGGATCTTGCGCATTATCTGCGAGATTGATTAGTATTACTAGATTCACTGTCTCAAAACCACTAGATTGGTTAGCACTATTTGGAGTGCAGTGGAGACTCTAACAAATCAAATTCATCAAAAGTTACATGAGCAGATTCAACAATTTTCAAAAGTTTCTTATTGAAAACTCGAAAGGCCTTCTTGTGCTTTGAGTAGCCGACAAAAATGCCTTCATCGGCTTTTTCATCAAATTTACCTCGGTGCTCTCTTAGTTGTAAAGCACATAACATTTGCACCCGAAGATTTTGAAGAATCCAATATTTGGTACTCGGCCTCTCGAGTTCATAAGGAGTCTTATTATGGAATTTGTTGATGAGAGATGCATTACGAGTGAAGCGAGGCGGTATGAATGGCTTACGCCGAAATATTTCGGCGGCTTCGAGAAATCATGGTCTTACCGGCTTCAATAAGCGTCCTATTCTTTCTCTCAACTACACCATTTTGTTGGGGTGTACCGCGACGAGAGAAATTATGGTCTATACCATGATCGTCACAATATCGAGCAATACCGTTATTTGTAAATTCGGTTCCATTGTCGATCTCATGCGACGATATCGCTCTCCTTACGAGTGCAGCAGCGATCTGAATAACTTGGTGGCAACGACATATGTGTCATCTTTATTCTTTGAAAGCTTCCACCCAAGTATATCGGGAATAATCATCTACTACGACCGGGGTATATCTACTTCCCCAAAGTGTTTGTGGTTGTGGGGCCAAATAGATCCATGTGTAACATTTGTAGGCACCTAGAAGTTGACATGCGGGGCTTGGTCTCGAAAGAGGATTTGTGTTGTTTTCCCAGCTGGCAAGCTCTGCACTTCTTTCCATGATCGGCGAGACACTTTTGGAAGACCGGTTGCCAATCCGGAGCTGGCAAGCTTGGATATAGATTTGAAGTTTAAGTGGTGAGTCTCTTGTGCCATAGCCATGAGTTCTCAGCGATGTTCTTAGCTACAAAACAAATATTAGTAACACCGATAATATCACCTAAGTCTCTTTGCATAAATGTTACCTTTTCTTTTGGCAGTGAGAAGAGTTTCATTCGAGGCAATATCTTTTATGTAGCAACTTGAAGTAGTGAAGATACATTGCATTCCTCTATCACAGAATTGTGATATGGAGAGAAGGTTATGTTTGAGTCCATCCACCAAAGAGACCTACGTACGATAGCGCACCTCTAATGATGGTACCACATCCAATTATTTTACCTCTACCATTGTCACCAAAAACTACGGGAGGACTGATGCATCGGCAATATCAGTGAGGAGATCGGCACGGCCCGGTCATGTGTCTCGAACGACCACTATCCAAAATCCATTACATCTTCTTTGGCATCAGTCGAGGCCATAAAGCATACCTGCAAGTTAAACATGCTTATGGTCCCCCTTATTCACTGGGTCCAAGAGGTTAGTTCCTCTTGGGCAGCCATATCTGGCCGCCACTAGAGGCATTTGCCACTGTGGGTCCTGAAAGGCTTTTCAAGAGGCATTCATGAGCATGATGACCATAATCCAAACAATTTTCACATTTCACTTTCTTTGATTGGTGAGTAGTCGGCAAGACACCACTAGATTTAGTCATTGCATCATTAGGCTTAGAAGAATCGTGAGGCACGAACTTAGGGTCTTTATAAGTGTTGGTTTTGCCCTTCTTGCCTTTACGCTTGCCTTTGCAGTCACCTTTGGGGGGCGATCATTAGCGGGTTGAATCAAGATTGGCAATACCGGCTTTCTTGATGTAATTATTTTTAATATCTTCATCATGTAGAATCATTATCAGCGATCTTAATTCCCTTTTGTACGTACGACTTTCTCCATTTCCTTGTAGTGAGGATACTTCATTGATCTGACATTATATTTTAGCTTAGTATCCTTATGCAATGGGTTAATCGAGTTGTTCTCGGCCTTCTTATCCTTTTTCTCGATTCTGAGAGACATTAGTACACTTGCTTTGCTTCTAGTTTCAAATCCTATCCCATGTTGATCATTTTTAGGATAAGCTTGGCTTGCATTAATTGCCATTTTAGCGGCGTTAGGTTTGAAAAGATTTCAATGGTTTTCATAAGAGAATCATTTCTTTGAGCTAAATCTTTAATCTGTGCTATGTGTACTTTTGCTCTGCTTTTGAGATCCGGGTTTTCGGTTTGAAGGCGATCGAATTCACTCGGTTTTGTTTTCAAAGAATCAAGTTCGGCTTTGAGTGATTCTCTTTGTGAGAAACTAAGCGAAATCAACTTGATCAATATTTCATGAACACTACTCAACTTTTCATAATCAACAAAAGTTCATCCATGGTCTCTATCATCTCAGCCTTAGATATCTCAGGAAGAGGGTCAGTGATGTTTCTTTTGGCTGAGTGATCTTTTGGCTCAGGAGAGAAGTTGGGTAGGGATGAAATGGGTTTGGCAAGATTTCTTGAAATACTTGGAAGTTTGGTAAAGGATAGCTTCTTTTCAGAGGATTGTGGAGGACTTGGTTCGGTTGCATGGGAGGCAATGGGTCCACACTTTCCATAAAGTGAGGTTCCAACTTGAATGACCTTGTAACCATAAGGATTGACTGCATTGACTTTGACTTCTTGGAATGAATGTCTTGCTGGTCTTTCTCTTCTTGATGGTGTTCTTGGAGGAGAAGCATTCCGATGAATAGGAGTAGGTAAATCTAGTGCTATTTCATCATCGGCATCCAGGGCAACAAAGCTTATATCAGCATCTTCATTGTCATCGGCAGCGCTTTCACCTTCTGAGTCAGTTTCACACCAGACTGGCATAGCTTTCTCAGTGCTGTCATCTGCAACATAGCTTCTGGACTTTGGATGTCTTTGGTTTACCGATTTCCTGACATATTCATATTTTGGTTGGGGACATTTAGATGCAAAATGTCCAGGTTTTCGGCAGTTAAAGCATACCAAGTCTCCTTTCTTTGTTCTTTCCATCGGATCTTTGGTAGAAGGCTTATGGTTCTTTGGTGGTTCTATGGAAGGGAGTAGTAAATGGTTTATTTTGATTTGGTTTCTTTGTCTTTTTGCATTTTCTTGAAGTTTTTGAACTTTCGATAGTTTCGGCAAATGCGGCAAATTCCTCTTCTTCCATAAGAGGCTCGGGAGGACTTTGAAGGGTTTTGCTACGGCAAGGGCTTTGGCATTGATCGATAGGAGGATAAGGAGTAGGCATTTGAGATATGCGAGTCTGTCTTTGAGAGAGACATGCATTTGAAGTTTTTGTCGAGAATATTAAGTTTTTGTAGTTCTCTCTCATACAAAAATAGACTAGACACAATATTTTGAATAGAAGTGGTATTTAAATCTCTAGCTTCTCTAAGAACAAACCTTAGTATGATATATACTTCCTAAAGCACTTAGAAAGCGTATATTCGGGTCTTTCATAGTATATACTTTACCAAGAGAAGCACAAAGATTACTTACCTCGCCAGAATCGATCATATCTTTGTTCTTAGTGATTCGCCATCGATTTTTGAAGGATTCGAACTTCGGCAATAGCATCATAAAGCTGTTGTCCTTGGTGCGTGCATCTCCTTCGAAGTATTCAAGGAGCTTGTTCCGGCATTCTTGTGCCGTGTAACACAAGTCAATGAGCTTGTCTTGTTTGTCGTCTAAACCACAAGAGATAATGTGGCTGGCTTTCCCATCAAGAGCATAGGTTAACTTGTCTTCGTCGGTCCATTCATCTCTTGGTTTTTCAACCGAGTTTCCGTAACTTGAACATACGTTTGTTGTTCATCGTCGGCGTCGGCATGCGCGATTAGGGGAGTGGAAGGTATTGGTTTGTAGGTGGTTTGAACTTTCAAGGGAGTAATCGGTCCACCTTCCACTACTTTCATTAATCGTTCATCTATGGAGTTCATGTACTTTATCATTCGGGATTTACAAACACCAAACTCGTTGATGTTCAACATCGGTATGGTAGTGATGTTAAACGTACGCATAATTTTTCCCGCCATGGTATCGGCAATTAAGGCGTGAGGCTTGGAAATTTCTTTCAAAATGTCAAGCTACGATACCAATTGTTAGGCCCAATAGGCGAGGAAATAGGCTAGAGGGGGTGAATAGCCTTTTTACAATTTTAATTAAAATACCTTAATGGTCATAGTCAGCGATCGAAAGTTGTAAGATAATCGGTAAGCACGGCGGAATATTAGTGACTAAGTTTGAACTCACACAAAATCGGCAAGAAGTTGTTTAGAGCTTGATTTTAAACACAAAGTATTTATATGAATCATATATGCAGCAACTTGTTTGGTTTAGGGAAATACTTATGATTGGCGAGATGAAGCTGTTACGATTTGTTGCGGTGAGCAATGGCAAGATGAAAATAAAGTAAAGACAAGGACACGGTATTTGGAGAGGTTCACGGCGTGAATCTTGCTACGTCCTCTACCAAGATTGGTCGGATCTTGGATTTGAGAGAAGTTTACTATCGGTATGTCCTAGTCTATTACAAGCGCGGCCTTGCGGTTAGCAAGGAGGCGAATACAAGGATCTACTGATGGATCTTTAAATGAAGAACTGACCAGGTGTTTTTGAGTGGCAAGTTAGACTTATCTCACTCAGGTGTGTGTGTGAATCTCAATCAATGCATTCTAATGATTGTCTTGTTGGAGAATGCTTACAAGTAGGATTGAGAAGTGCACGAGTGTATATCCCTAATAATGTCTAATGATTTTATGGACTTGAAGGCTTGAGCTTCATTCAATGCTTCAAGCACACTCTTCTTCAATGCAATCACCAACCCTCTTCAATGCAGCAAAGTCTTCTATATATACTTTGGAGAGAAAGGAAGAGAAGAACTAAAGATGACGTTGAAGGGTAGAATCGGAAAGTGGTTGGTAGGTGAGGATCATTTAATGCCATATCTTTGCAATTAATGCGGGAGATTTGAATAAGACATTTCTGCTATTGTTCAGCGGGTAAAAACCCCTTTGTCCCAACCGGTTACTGCGGCGACGGACAAAGGACAAAGTAGAGCTAAAAGTAGCTCTTGTGTCGAGAACCGCGAGAATGGTGTTGGCGGGAAAATATAACTACTTTTAGCAAACAAGTACGATGAAAGAGATAGAGATGTGACCGTTGTGACTGAGATTTTATTTCAAACGAAAGGAGTCATCCAAATTTAAGTCACCTATCTGTTGAAGTAAGTTCTTTGAAAAGTGTTAACTCCTGGCGATTACAGGGCGAGATCCCACCGGCGAGGATAGTAGCCTGCGAGAACATCTTGAATTAACTGGGAGGGCATCAGTAAGAGATCCAAAAATAAAATCTAATTAAATTAGGGGTCTCTAACTAGCTATGTGATTGGGATTAAGCAATTCTGAGTCCACATATATTTTGACCCAACAGGGACCAACACATACCAACTTTCTGGATATCAACTTAAATAGATTCTGGATATCAATTTCAAAGAGTTCTGGATATTCAGAAACTTTCAAAATGAATAACCAGAAATTTAGAATTGCCCAAGCCAAGGCCATGGGCCAAGGTCATGGCCAATACAAAATTTCTGGATATCCTTTCGAAAGGTTCTGGATACCCGTTTCTCCATGGGCCAAGGTCATGGCCAATACAAAATTTCTGAATATCCTTTCAAAAGGTTCTGGATATCCTTTCAAAAGATTCTGGATATCCAGAACATTGAATGTTGATATCCAGAATTTCAGAATTCACTCAAAATCAATCTCATTATAACCAAATCCACCCAACATATCCAAGCCCAAATCATATTCCACCAAAATACTGGATATCCAGAAACTTTCCCACTGAATGAACGCTTGGAGGATTGAAGGGGATTAGGTTGCCGGCGAATTGGTTTAGAGAGAGAGGGCGGTCGTTGCTTGGCCGGAATAGGAGAACGTCGATTTGGGTTGCGGTTTTGGGTATGGAGAGAGATGGCGAGGAGGGGATTCGAGAGGGATTGGTAACAGTGATGAAGGCGATTGTCTTTGGGGAAGAGAGAGGACGGTGGGAGAAGGAAATAGTATTTGGGTAGAGATAAATGGAGTTAGGTCGCCATTGGTGAGTTAGAGAGAGAGAGAGAGCTGTGGTGAGGAAGATGATTCCGGAGAGAGAAATGGGTTGTTAGAGAGAGGACGGTGGGAGAAGGAAATGGTATTTGGGTTGAGATAAATGGAGTTAGGTCGCCATTGGTGAGTTAGAGAGAGAGAGCTGTGGTGAGGAAGATGATTCCGGAGAGAGAAATGGATTGTTTGCGTTTAGAGAGAGTGAATATGTGCCGTCTGTGTGTTCTGTGTGTGAGCCCCTTTGACAAATGACGGGAACGATGGAAAAAACCCGTTTCTCCATAAATTATGGAGAAACACGTTTCTTCCTAAATTTTGGCTTAAGAAAATTGTATACTTTGAACAATAGTTTTGCAACTTTTGTATATTGGACAATAGTGGTGTAAGTGGTTCGATTCAAACCGTGGTTCGAGATCAAATCGAATCAAATTATGCGATTTTGTTTGATTTTCAAGTATGAATGTTTCGATTCGGTCTCAAATTTTGGCAAAGCATATGATTCGATTTGATTTGTGGTCTGACCTTCCCAGACCAAACCAAATCGAACCAAACCAAACAACGAATTGAAATCGAACCAACAAATCGAACCGCGAGACCAAATCAAATTACATAAACTAATCCTAACCTCCATTTTATATCTTATTTAATATTTTCGTATATATATTAAAATTTACTGTTATATCAATAAAAAAACCTACATTAAATAAACTAATACTAACCCGAATTGTATATCTTATTTAATATTAATTTCATCATTTGTTATTGTTATTGCGACATATAAATAATTAAGTTTTCTACACGATCGAAGACTGTAAAGTGTTTTTTCTTTATTCGGCCTCTTTCTTCCTCTAGTCTCTCTATTGCTCCGACTTTTCTCTTAACGCCCGCATCTTTCGCTTTTATTCCGAGATCACAGATAATTTAAACAATATGAAAATGAGTTTTAGTCTAAATCGTGGTTTAAACCGTAGTCCAAATCATGGTTTGATCCACGATTTGGACCGCGGTTTGAACCACATTATTGAATCGCGGTTTGAACAAAATCGAACCAAATCATAGCGGTTTGGTTTGGTTCGGTTTGAATTTTTCATGATTCGGTTCGGTTTGAAATTTTCCCGAACCGATAACTAGTGGTTCGGTACGTAAATTTCCCCAAACCAAACCATTTACACCCCTATTGGACAATACTTTTATAAAACTTGATTATTTGAAAAACAAATCGTTACATGTGTCCCTAAAAAAATAACATATTTCTAAATAAAAATTAATAATTGTAAAATTAAAATTTTATCTTTTCAGATCTTTTTATAGGCTTTGCAAACTTGATGCTTATAAAGATCTAATAACTAAAATGGAATTGGTGTTTATGTTACCAATCCTTCAATAGCTTATGTCTACTCTACGTTTGTTGAGAGTCGTTTTATTCTCTCCATTTGTTCAGAGTCACTGCCTTTTCTATGTGGGTTTTTTTTAGAGTCTTTTGTGTTTTCTATTTTGTATTTATGTATTCAAGGTTGGCAATTCTTACAATGCTTGGTAGACTTGATTGGTGTGTTACTGATAATCCAGATGTACTAATGACTAGTATACTAAATACTAAAGGCAAAATCTTTTTCGTGTCTGAATTTTTGATTGCCAATATTAGTCAGTGTCCAAATTTTTCTTTGAGAGACACCTGCGCAATTCAATAAATTGTAAGAAAATGGGATCAGTGGAAGATATCACGTGAAAATCAGTTCGAGTTTTGGATGATCAGCGGTTACGACATGATGACGATTTATAAATTTGGTTTGTAATCAAGTCGTTTTCATTGTCAAACAATGTGTCTTTCTTTGTAAGGGTAATACAAAAGTTATAAAAAGATCAAAAATTTTGATTTACAAAATAATTTGTCATAATTGTGTCAGTGCTTTAATTTGAGTGTGGCGGGTCCATAATCGATATAATCAATAAAATATCTGCTGTGGAATTGTGGTGTATAAGAGCAATAATGTCTCATACCAGTAACCGATCGCGAGAATTGATATCCATGCAACAACCATATGAAATCAATAAAGAAAGAAAACACGCAATTTGTTCATCTAATTCACCCCTAAAAGGGACTACATCTGAATCAAAATCAAGCCAGAATATTCATTATAAGCACAAATGTGTCGTATTACAATAGAGAAAATATTTTGTCTCACCAAAATAATTCCACTCTCCACACCCTCACACAATCACCATATACATGCTTTCCGCCCATCCAAGGAATGCCCATAAGGGCACCCCAAAGGCCGCTCCGCCTTGCCTGAGGCTCTCTTGTTGATCTCACATATTTTATATAGATATCCTAACTATTTCTCTCTATCACTCAAGCACACAATATTTTAGGTCATCACTTCTATTTATAGAAACAACAAACCTAAAAACCTCAAGGATTGTAATTCATTCTCCAAAAAGTAAACTGTTTCCTGTCCAAGAAAAGAATTTTGTTTCCAAAAGGAGTCTACGTCACAAAAGGAAACCAAATCGCTGCTACAATTTTGGTCTTTTCCTTCTTCCGCTAGGTTTGTATCCGTTCCAACAATCTCCCACCTGTAGACAAACTACAAGTGACTTCCACCATCAAACTCCCACCCGAGAATGGTATCCACCTATTGCACCCGCTACAATCAAGACTGCACCAAGTCTAATCAGATGACTTGAAGCTGAGCGTCAGTTTTCAACATAATTGTCGGTTCATCCATGCTATGAATCTTCACTTCCAGTGACCTTCCCTGAAAATCCCCGCTCATCTACCCTTTCCATCCACAAAGACCAATGATCCCATGCTAGACACGTTCTTAGTTCCTCCGTATTCCACTAACATCCCATCACACAATGTTATGGACCCGCTCTCATGTTAGTGCTTGTTGAAAACACGCTAGCTAGTTGCAAACCATCAGCTCCTTCCCAACATACCTTTTCATGAGATTTCTCCCACCTGACGCTTTAGGACTTCGCTGTCCTCCACTAGAAAAAATCCCTTATTTTTTCCCAAGTGGGACCTGTTGTATATGGTGTACAACGTCCTGCCCCAATTGGCAATCCTCCATGTTACGCAGCCAAATATGACCAACAATCACTGTCATTCTACTGCAAGTCTCTATTCCACCTCTGAATGTCCCTCCCGCATGTCACAATATTATCCTATGATGCCCTGGTATTTGAAATTACCCGATCCGTGGTCAGACGGTATCATCTCGCTGCATGTCGGGAGGTGTCGCTGCGTTTGGAGGAGTCGCCACGCCGTTTTGATTACGCCCAAAACATTGAGAAAAGGGGGTTTTAGGTTTGTTTTGTTGTATGATGAGATTTTTGAGTTCGGAGGTCAGGTTACACCTCGGGAAGAGAATAGTAGAGCTCACCCGAGTCGCCTTGTATACACAAGTCTTTCGATACCCCTTTTTCTTTAAAAGTTGTGTGTGTGTGTGCTTTTAAAAATGCATTTTGAAAAGGATGTCTACATTGTATGCTATATATTGAAATGAATTGAAATAGTATTGGAAGGAGACCTTACCAATGTTGGTTCGTGTCTATCTTCCGCTTGGAAATGTGTTTGAGTGTGAATAGTGCTCTGAGACGGACCGGGATGGACCAGGATTGCCTCGGGATAGACCAATGTCTGCGGACAGAGCTTCGATATGATTCGGGATGTACCAGTGTCTGTGGACAGAGCTTCGGCGTGCCTCGGTATTGCTGGATAGATTCGGGCAGAGGTTCGGCGTACCTCGGGATTGCTAGGTGGATTCGGGCAGAGGTTCGGAGTGCCTCGGGATTGCTGGGTGAATTCAGACAGAGGTTCAGCGTGCCTCGGGATTGCTAGGTGGATTCGGGTAGAGGTTTGGCGTGCCTTGGGATTGCTCGGGATGTATCGGCAGGGCTTCGGGATGCTCCAGAATGGCTCGGGATGCTTCGGAATGGCTCGGGATGGACCGACAAGGCTTTGAGATGCTTCGGGAGCACCTCGGGACGGCTCAGGAGCGTCTCAAAATGGCTCGACAGGGCTTCAGGAGGGCTTCGGAGCGCCTCGGAGCGGCTCGGGAGGCCTCGGGAAGGGCCGGAGAGGCTCGGGATGCCTTGGAATGCTCCCAGCTTGCTAGGGGGAGGGAGGAGAGAAGGGAGGTGTGAAGAAAATGAGAGGGGGAGCCCTCTATTTATAGGCTTGGAAAAATTGCAAAGTGGTCCGCACGGACTTCCTTGCAATCCCAATTTTGTTAATTTCCCGGATTTAAGGGAATATTGTGGACTTTAAGGGGATTTTGCAATGATGGTTTCACCCTGCAAAGTGGTCCGTGCGGACACTTTTGCAGGCTGACCATTTTTGTAAATTTCCAAAAAGTTCTTCTGTTTTATTTTATCCCAGAAGGGTCCTATCTTGGTTTGGTTGGTGGTTTTGGGGTTTTTGTTGGTTACGGGTCTTCGGAATCACGTTTGCGTGAGTCCGTGGTGTTTCACATGTGCTCGGATAGGGAGCGATCCGGATTTGGGTACTTACACTATTACACGAGATCCACTCTGCACTTATTTTGCACGAAATCTGCACTACAACGTACCATATCGGAGCGCACCGTACCATACTGAAAAGCACTGTTGTACCAAATATGCACCAAATTCTGCCCCGCGCAAAATCTACACTACACCGTACCGTACCTCAGCACACATATTGCACGCGCCCAACATTCGCCAAGCTCAGAAACTAATTCGTTCTTTCTTTTCCAACTTTCATAATTCCAGATCTGTTGCCTAAATTCGATTATATCGAATTTCCATGTTGAACCATCTTCGCCCATCACCACTGCTCCCACAATTATCAATAATGCAAATTCGTCTAGATCCATGCAAAAAATCCTAATCCCGTTTTGATTCCGCAACCCTTAATCTCGGATCCGATGTCCTTCCATGATTATGTAACTGCAACCCTAATCTGAATCTCTGTAGTCACAAATCCATTCTGATTTTTGAAACCTTGAACCTATTTGGCTTTAGTAACATAATCCATCTGAAACTATGTTGCCGCCAATTCTGATCCCTGTTCCTTCAGCCTACATCCAATCAATTTGGACAGCCCTGATCTCTGAACCGGAGTTCTGATATCAGTTGTTGTGAAATTGTGGTCTATCAGAACAGTACTGTCCCATACCAGTAACCGATGTCGAGATCGACATCCATGCAACAACCATATGAAAGCAATAAATAAAGAAAACACGCAATTTGTTCACTCAGTTCACCCTTTAAAAAGACAACATCTGGGGGACACTAACAAGCCAGGATATTCATTATAAACACAAATCTGTCGTATTAAAATAGATAACATATTTTGCCTCATTAAAATAATTTCACTCTATACCCACACCCTCACTCAATCACTATAGACATGCTTTATGGCCATCCAAGTTATACCCCTAAGGGTACCCCAAAGGCCACCCCCTTCCCCTAGCCTCTTTTGTTGATCTCACATATTCTATATAGATATCCTAACTATTTTTCTCTAATACTCAAGCACATAATATTCTAGGTAATCATTTGTATTTATATGAACAACAAACCTAAAACCCTTAAAGATTGTAATTCCTTCTCCAAAAAGTAAATTGTTTCCTGCACAAAAAAAGAATTTCGTTTTCAAAAGGAGTATACGTCACAAAAGAAAATCAAATCGCTGCTACAATTTTGGTATTTTCCTTTTTTCGCTAAGTTTGTATCAAATCCCAACAATATCGTCACCTTATTTTATATCGATTTTTTTTTTTGTAAATTTCTTGTATATCTCTGGCATTATCATTTTTAAATGTGTTCAAACGCTTTGGCTGATATATTGTTGAGGGTTGCTTGTACTCTTGACAACCTTTAAATATGAGTTGAATTTTTAATGAAAAATCATCTCATTTATATCTGTGATTACCAACAAATATTTTATTTCATATTTGAAAATAAAAATTATAAGATAGGGGAATAAAAATATAACTATATTCTTAATTTTTTTGTCAAAGTTTCTAAAAGTAATGTCTTCTTAGCCTTTATCTTTAAAGCCTCAAAATCATGAAGCTAATAAAGCGTAGATAGATTGTACCAAAAAAAAAAACATAGATTAATATTCTATTTGGCCATTCATATACTTTTATCTCTTTAATTTGTTTATGGCAGACAGTCTAGCCATTATCATTTTGATTATGCATCCAATAATTAATAAAATAAATAATAAGAAGGCAAAAAGCATAAATTATACTCCCTCGGTCCCACCGATCTTAAGAAAACTTTCCATTTTGAACGTCCCACTAATCTTAAGAATTCCCAAAATGGAAACCTTAAATCACTATTCTCTCCACTCATTCTCTCTCCTACATTATTTTAATACTCACAACACCATTATAATTTACTATTCTCTCCACTCATTCTCTCTCCTATTTTTAAATTACACTCACAACATTTACATTTTCCTTAATCCCAGTGCCATTTCAAAAATTTCTAAGATCGGTGGGACGGAGGGAGTACTCCTCAATCCCACCTCAAACAAACTGGACTAAATTTTTGAACACGATAATTAAGAAAAAGTAAAATAGGAAATATCATTTCACCTCAAACTGGACTAAGTTTTTGAACACGATAATTAAGAAAAAGTAAAATAGGAAAAAAGTATTGTGAGTATACTCCCTCCGTCCCACCCAGCTTAAGAAAAAATGAAATGGCACGGGAATTAAGGAATATTATTATAGTATTAGGAGAGAAAATGAGTGGAAGAAGTGTTGTGAGTGTGAAAAATTAAATAGGAGAGAGAATGAGTGGAATGAATAGTGAGTGGATTGTTATTGTGAGTATGACATGTGGGTCCCATTAAATATAAAATTAATAAAAACTTTCCATTTTGGAAATTCTTAAGATCGGCGGGACGCCCAAAATGAAAAGTTTTTTTAAGATCAGCGGGACGGAGGGAGTATAAATTAAAGTAGGAGAGAGAATGAGAGAGAGAGAGATTTAGTAAGTTGATTGGTGTTGTAAATATAAAAGTAAAGCAAGGGAGAAAGAATAAGTGAAAAAAATAGTAAAAAATATTTGTCATTTTGGGTAGTCTGATTTGAGATGAAACGAACAAAAAGAAAATAGGATTAATTTCTCCTTACCCACACAGTCCAAATCAAATCCCATCAAAACCCAACTGAGATCAAAATTCCCTTAAACCTTGGAAGTCGAGATTAAAATTCCTCAAAAATCCGTCGACAGACCTATACCACATGGTATAAGACCTTTTTTCAGTCTTATACCATATGATATAGAGCTTTATTCCTTAATAATTACTCCCTCCGTCCCACGTGAATGTGGACTAACTTTTTGGGTGTGAGAATTAAGGAAAAGTGATGTAAGAAAGAGAAAAAGTTAAATGTTGTGAGTATGAAAAATTAAATAGGAGAGAGAATGAGTGGGAGAAATAGTGAGGAGAGAGAATGTTGTGAGTGTAAAAGTGAAGTAGGAGAGAGAATGAGTGGGTGGAATAGTGAATATTCTTTGCCATTTTGGGAAGTTTGCATTCACGTGGGACGGACCAAAATAGAAATAAGTTTGCATTCACGTGGGTCGGAGGGAGTATTTCTTTTTATTATTTATTTAGTCCTATATCAAAGACTTTTTTTTTTCAGTCTTATATATCAATGGTATAGGACTTTTTTTTAGCCTTATACCAATGATATAAGACCAAATTGTATTATATTTTTAAGAAAAATATGAAAAATGATGAAAAAAATACTCTCATATTTAGCTATAAGAGTATTTTTAGTGAAATACCTTTAGGGTATAAAACTAAAAATATGATTATTATTTAATTTTTTTTAGAAAATGAAAAAAAGTGCAAAAAAAATGATCCTATACCACATGATATAAGACCTGACGGGATGCTATAGGAGTGACGCGGGTTTTGATGGGATTTTAATTTCAAATGGGTTTTGATGGGATATTGATATGAGTCATGGATCTTAGAGTCCTTGACCCAAGAAAATAAGAACGGTTAAAGATGGGACGGAGGAAGTATACTTCTATATAGATTTTTACTTTGTATCAAAATGTGAACTTAGTCTTTACTTAAATGTCATAGGCCGTTACCTTCCTTCAATGGTTCCATCATTCTCGTTTACGTTGTATAAGAAACATTATATTATAATATTAGACATAACTTTTTAAAATATTATGAGATATTTTATATAAATGTTTTTGGGTTTTTCAAATTCATGAGGAAAACATAACAACAAAGTGCAGAGGAGGACCAAAACCCTCCATTGGAAGCAATGTATATTTTCACCCTTTTTTCTAAAGGAGAAATTGGAAAAAAGCATTTAAGCTCATCTCAAATTAAAGATGCAGCCACACTGGGACAGTGTCATCAAATACCATTTTCAGTATCTTTGTAGTTACTCTCTCTCTCTCTCTCTCTCTCTCTCTCTCTGCGAAAACCGAACACCACCACCAGCAGCAATGCCAGGATCACGATATATGTTCTCCGCTCTACTCTGCACATTCATATGTCTCTCGGCTTCATGTAATGTCCCTTCTGATCCATATATATGCCTCTGTGTGTGTGTGTGTCTGTTCTTATATTGTTTGGTACATATGTGTGTTCTTTTATATGCGAGAGAAATCTAAAGCAATTCTATTTCTTTGTTGTTTGCAGATGGTTATCAGCTCATACTAGTGAACAACTGCAAGGAAAACATATGGCCAGGATTACAAGGTGGTGCAGGCCACCCCACCCTCAACAACGGCGGCTTCAAATTAAGCAGTGGTGAAGAAATAGTTATGGATGTACCCGATAAATGGTCCGGGAGAATATGGGCAAGGCAAGGTTGTACCTTTGACCAGAACGGCAAAGGTCAATGCAACACCGGAGACTGTTCCGGTCAACTCCACTGCCAAGGCATGGGCGGAACACCGCCCATCACGGTGGTGGAAATGACACTCGGGTCAACATCTTCTCCCCTTCATTTCTACGATATTAGCTTGGTGGACGGCTTCAACTTGCCGGTTTCAATGGCCCCCGTTGGAGGTGGGATCGGGTGTGGCAGGGCTTCTTGTGAGGTTGATGTGAATATTTGTTGCCCATCCGCTTTAGAGGTTAGGGTTGGAGGGAAAGTTGTAGGGTGTAAGAGTGCTTGCTTAGCTATGGCTTCTCCCAAGTATTGTTGTACCGGGGAATATGCTAACCCGAATACTTGCAAGCCGAGTGTATTTGCCCGTCTCTTTAAGGCGATTTGCCCAAACGCGTATAGTTACGCGTTTGATGACTCTTCTAGCCTTAAGAAGTGTAGAGCGTCGCGATATATTATCACATTTTGCCCTCCTAAGTGAGTTATAACTGGGGAACTCTCTGTTTAGGGATCTATGTAGAAATGCAAGTA
The DNA here is from genome assembly GCA_022495995.1 of Adenophora triphylla var. japonica. Lineage (NCBI taxonomy): Eukaryota > Viridiplantae > Streptophyta > Magnoliopsida > Asterales > Campanulaceae > Adenophora > Adenophora triphylla. The sequence continues at coordinate 61,992 of JAFEMH010003456.1, read as the reverse complement.
CTCTGTTTTCAATGCAAGATCTGTGTAACATTGTCAGGGCACTTACGTAAATTCAACATTTCAATTCAGGCTTAAATAATAAGAAATGAACTATCAACTATACAAGGCAAGAAAAGGCTTAACAATAACAAATGGAAAAATTGGACACTTTGATACATACAGGGGTAAAATTGTCATTTGCAAAAGAGAATAACTATAGCAGAAGGCAAAAAAGTCTTTATATAACTAATGGAAAAATTTAACAAGAATTTTCAAACTACAAACAAGCCAAAAATAGATGGGAAACTATTCATACTAATAATACAGAAGTTCAACAAGAATCACCAGAAGTTTCATGAAGACGGATTACTCTGCTCGCTCGAAGTTCCAGGTGCACTGGGACTGCTACGTACCGGAGGGCCAAGACCTAGTAACAAAGGAACTTCTTTCTTTTCCGCACTATCATTTTTAGTCTCTGCTTGATTGGTAGCAGCCCAAGCTCTAAGAGCAGGTTCAAAATGCTTGCTAGCAACATCAGGAGGTGGGGCATCTTCTCCGGGAAGAACCAGAAGCCCCTTCTCACGAAGAGAAGAAGGCTCATTATAGCGCGTGTTCCACAGTGAGTCAACTAGGTGTCGTTCTTCTTTGATAGTTCCAAGATCTTCGGCTGACATTGAACTGATGTCGTTGATTCGATTTTGAAGAACTTGCTTCAGTTTGTCGTCTTCTTCTTGTATGTTGGCTTTGGATCCTTTGGGATCTTCTTTCTCGAGCTCAAGAAGGCCTCTAAGTGCAGCTTCACGTACCTCTGCATCTTCACTGGATGCAAGATGCACCATTATGCGTGGGAACCCAAGTTCGCTCACCACCTGGCAGTCGGCACGGTTCTCGTGGAGCAAATATTGGATCAAGTTGAGAGCTTTCCTGCAAGTTAGAACATTTTAAGGATTAACAAGAGGGAATATGAGAATACAAGCTACATAGGACATAGTGATCAAGGAATTGGATATATAAAGTAGAGGGTTGCCATTCACACCCGTCAAATTTCAAACAAAACCCATCTTCGGCTTTAAAATATTGTACTGTCTGCTTAGAATTTTGGCGGTGGTGAATAGTACTTCCTCCGTCCCAAAATGAATGTTCAAAAAATTTAACTTTGCTCTTGATCAAAAGCAAGTTTGAAAAAAAATTGGGCATCCATTTTGAGGTGTTATATAAAGTAAGTTGGTACATGTTGCTTATAGACATGGTGCTTGAACAGTTTAAACTTTAATGACCAGAATTCAAAAACAAAAACAAAAAAAAAAAAGGAAGAAGAAGAAGAAGAAGAAAAAACCACGCACATATAGTTAGGGGAAGCATCTTTTAATAATATACCTTTGAAACCTCACGTTTTCAGAACTTAAAGCATCTCTCAAACCCGCATAACCATTTGCAAGACGAAATGCTGCAACTCCTGGCTTGTTGTGCCTGATCAAAGCTGAAAAGCGAAAAACAAATAAGCACACCAATCAGATATTTCCTTTTTAGATACAACTTGAGAGAAATCCAGGACATGATGCAAACTTGGAAAGAAAAGGGAGATGTAAAAAGAATGATGAAAAAATTATACTCACATGATATTGCCCCAAGAGCTTTGGTACGAACGGTAACATCAGGATCTGAGGTGAAATTGGCAAGAAGTGGTTCCAACCCACTTGCTTCCATGACAAGCTGCTGACTCTTGGGGTTGTTCTGCACAATTGTGGTAACAACTTCTGCAGCCTTGGCTCGAATGCTAGCATGAGAATTCTTCAGGTGGTTGAGGAGCGGAGGCAGCCCTCCAATTGAGTGAAGATCTGGCAAACACACAAAGGCAAGGAACGAAATCAGGCGACCACCTTCTTGATATTGTAAAGAAATATAAAACAAAAATCTCAATGGTCCTTTGAGAAGACTAAGAAAAGCTAATGAGGATAACATTAATTAGAAATGCGGCATCTGTTATAAATATGCACATGTATCCTGAAGTGAATAAACGTTAGGTTTCGATAATATACAGGCTGCAGGTTGATTCCTATTTGATAGAAACTTTTTTGGTCCATCTAGTCAATCAATCAGCTAACATACATTTGGTAATATGCATATATGTAGCACATGTATGTGACGGAATTAGTTGGATTATCTGAAATGACTTGCAATAATCAGGCAACTCTAGATACAGATAGAAAAACAGGTAAACAAAGAAACAGTAGCCACTTAAAATGCAGATTTCTTAAGAAGGCCATAAGAAGGAAACTGCGACAAGGAAGAAAGGCTCACCATTAGCCATGTCAATATCCTCAACATGCTCTTGCAGCTCATCTAGCAGATCTGAATAATTGTATCATGGAAAGACATAATATGAGCAAACAAAATCTTGAGAAGCATAGAAAACCTTAAAGCTCAATTATTTTCAGCAAAGTTAATACCTTCAATATCTGTTGCAGTTACTCCTTGCTCCTCCAAAACATTCTCTGGAGCCTGCATAACAATAGTTATCTCTTTCATTCGCTTGACAACATCAACAGTCTGGGCCTGCATAGCTTCCATGAACCATCTTCTATCCTCCTCACTGTCAGGGAAAAACAAAGGCGAAGTCAGCTCCTGAAAGTGTCAAATCCACCCGATCATTGATTACTTTATTATCCTTTGGTAGCATAGGTACTACTTCAATCAATCAGTTATCTTTTTTCAATAGTAGTTTCGATCCCATGCAAGATCATCAATTGGACAAGACTTGCTTCTATTATTTTTAACGTCCATGTCCATTTTAAATTATATCTTCCTCTTCCTCTAGCACTATGATTGAATTTGACAGTATCACATTTCCTTACGTTGCTGTGGGATTGGCAACTCCCACTCTCTCTTTGTCTCTCTCATATCATGGGGGACACTTCCACAGTGTGACAATTGTATCAACATAGTATTTTTATATTTTTTCGTTTATTCAGTTCAGTCCGTTGAAAAATATACAATTCTGATCTTCTCTATTCTGGAATGTTCCAGACCCTTTCCCAATTATCCAGGGTTCTCTAAATAGACTACTGACGAAAATGAAGAAGAAGTGGAAATTTCTGAAAAAAAAAAGGAAGAGACACAATGCTTTAAGAAACCGACACAAGGTGTGACTGTTCAAACAAGAAGTGTTGGTTTCTTAACCGACACTATACAAATATAAATATGGGTGTGGGTGTTCCATTTGTGTATCAGACAAATTGGTGAGAAAATCATTAGTGAGAAAGCAATCACAATAGTTGTGTACTAACTGCCCTTTGGAGTTGTAATAGTGCAGATAATATAGAATAATTAAGTGACTAGAGTGACTGGTGTATATTAGAATTGTACTTGTACTTTTGAGTGTACAACAATTGATATTTCTTATATCGAAAGGTATTATAGTAAACTAATATTTCAACTATTATTGTTACTATTTTGTTCATCAGTCTGTGCTCGTGATACAACACAATCTAAATTCTAAACCCCTTTCATTCATCAAATGTTGTTATTCACAACCAAAACCATGCTTTATAGATTAAAGCACTTGTCTTGTAACTTCTCTACAGAACTTCTCTTTTAACTCGAGGGTTATACACCCACCATATGACTCAAAACACAATCATGTGTATCTCTATTTGACCACTACAATCAAATGCTGAGAAACCTAACATTAATTGTTATAGTTGATAATAAAACCTAAAAAACACTGCTTTCTATTAAAACAACATCACTAATTGGAACATTCATAACATTAAATGGCTTTTCAATACAGAAGATTGCAGTGAAAAGTTAGGGAATTTATCAAACATGAGCTTAAAATTGAACAAATTAGCAACTCATAACCAACAATTGAACAAATGAATCGAAATTCGTTTAGTAAATATAGAGGGGATAGGAAAGTAACCTCAAGTTCCGAGCAGAACCAGTGCCATCGGAATGAGCGATGCTCCATTTGAGTAACCCGTCCCAGTTTGGTCCATCTTTCGCCATGGCTATTACTCGTTTCAGAACGATTGGAATGGGCGTTGCGAAATCAAGTATTGAAATAAATAGAGTAGGTTAGAGAAGAAATAGAAAACGTGTATCTGAAAGAGAAAGTTCAGGAAGGAACTAGAACAATCATCCCACTGCAGGCAAATTAGGAGGGTTCAGTCTAAACCTAGTTTTTAACCAATAGTTTTCTTCTTATTGTTTACTTGAAAATAATAAGTTCATGTCGTAAAGAAGTAAAAAAAAATAATATTTACATTATTATTGTTTTAATGATGACATCATTTTTGGAAGCATTTCTTGAAGTTAATATTGTAATTTTTTTCTTATATGTTTCGAACTTACTTGTTTTTACGAACAATAAACGATGAAAAAATTAATAGATAATAAATAAAATTCATTTATATTAGTTAAAATTATGAGCAAAAGAATCCAAAATAAGAACATTTAAAAGAAAAAATAATTTGTCATAATAGAGGTAAAAAGTTTAACTAGAATAATAAATAAAAATTAGTTATGATGATAAAAGAGTATAAGTAAGATTTTGAAAAAGAGTTCATTTCTCATATTAGAGGCTAAAGATAATGTGAATTTTTTTTAATCTAGTAGGATTTGAAACCTAATCCTTATTGATAAACTATAACAACTTACCAACTGAACTAATCATAAGATCTGTCAATAACAAATGAGAAAATTAACTAATCTTATCTGCGAGTGCACTTAATAAGTAGTGTATATTTTTTATAATTTTTTTAAACTAGAAATAAAACTTGATCAAGTGCACGTGCACCCCCATCTAATACACTAAATCCGCCCCTGCAAACAACAAACTTGTATTAACAAAAATTAACAAGCTAAGGCTCCGTTTGTTTCGACGTAAAATGTTTTCCGGAAAACGTTTTCTGGAAAATGTTTTCCTGTAAAATGTTTTCCTGTAAAATGTTTTACGGAGGTAGAGCGTAAAATATTTTACGGAGGAAAATATTTTACGGAGGAAGGGTGTAAAATGTTTTCGGGTGTTTGGTAAAACGACTCATATTTCACAAGGTGACCTACCCCACCCCCCCACCCCCCCCCCAAATTTTTTTTTTTTTTTTTTTTTTTTTTTTGTAATCGCCCCCCCCCGCCTACCCCCCACCCCCCAAAAATTTTTTTTTTTTTTTTTTTTTGTAATCGCCCCCTACCCCCTGCCTGCCCCCCCCCCACCCACCCCCCAAAAAAAAATTTATTTTTTTTTGTAATCGCCCTCTACCCACTGCCTACCCCCCACCCCCCACCCCACCCCCCCCCAAAAATTTTTTTTTTTTTTTTTTTTTTTAATCGCCCCTACCCTCCCCCACCCCCCACCCACCCCCCAAAATTTTTTTTTTGTAATCGCCCTACCCTGCTACCCCCCACCCCTCACCCCCCCCAAATTTTTTTTTTTTTGTAATCGCTCCCACCTGCCTACCCCACCACCCCCCAATTTTTTTTTTTTTTTTTTTTTTTTGTAATGGCCCCCTACCCTCACCCCCCCCAAAAAAAAATTTTGGGGGGGTGGGGTGGGCAGGGGAGCGATTACAAAAAAAAAAAAAAATTTTTTTGGGGGGGTCAGTGGGGTGGTGGGGTGAGGTAGGCGAGGGTAGGGGGCGATTACAAAAAAAAAAAAAAATTTGGGGGGTGGGGGGTGGGGAAGTGGGGGGTAGGCAGGGGGTAGGGCGATTACAAAAAAAAAATTTTTTTGGGGGGGGTGGGGGGTGGGGGGGGTGGCAGGGGGGTAGGGGCGATTAAAAAAAAAAAAAAAAAAAAAATTTTGGGGGGTGGGTGGCGGGGGGTAGGGGGCGATTACAAAAAAAAAAAAAAAAATTTTTTTTGGGGGGTGGGTGGGGGGTGGGGGGTGGGGTAGGCAGGGGGGGGTGGGGGGGGATTACAAAAAAATTAAAAAAAAAAATTTTTTTTGGGGGGGGGTTGGGGGGTGGGATAGGCAGTGGGGTGGTTGTACCGGGCGTAATATGAGTTGTACATTAAGGCCTCCATTTTCCGGAAAATGTTTTACTTAGGACAAGGTCAGTAGGTCGTTTTACTTAGGAAGGGCGTAAAATGTTTTCCGGAAAACGTTTTACTTAGGCAACCAAACAGCGGAAAACGAGTTATTTTCCGGAAAACATTTTTCGGGGGCTAACCAAACACCGTAAAACAGGTTATTTTCCGGAAAACATTTTCCGGAAAATGTTTTACGGTGAAACAAACGGAGCCTAAGTTGGTGCTCCACAAAAGTTAAAGGTTCATCTCAAATATATGTTGCAGAATTTGTGAAATATTTTATAAGTGTGATAAAAAGATGTGAAACAAATAATAACTTATAAGTACCTATAATATTTTCAAATTCATAAAATCCAGTAACGCTTGACACAATCACTAGGTGGTAGATTTTTTATATTTTAGATGTGTTTGTCATATTTTAAACTTATGTGTGCAAGATAATTTGCGTGCTTTGTAATCTTTTATTATTGCAATTAAATATGTTGTTTATTATATTATGAAAATATCAAAAATTACAAGGCTATAGAAGCAATATTGCACAATTCATGAAAAAAATAAAAAAAAATCCCAATAAATGTTCCAACTAGATCGAATTCTACCCTTCATATTTTAGACGAAACTTACGATTGAAGAACTAAAATTTGCATGTTTTTGAGATTTATTAATTATGGTACCCAATATGATACAAAATTATATACTTCTCATTTGGGAAGAATATGCAAGTATGATTAAATAGTTGAAGAAATTTGAGGCGGCAACCTTTTCGTTATCCGGATTGTATTACCCTACTTTTACTTTATTTGTTCATCATTGTGTGGAAAATTTCTATTATATTTTCTGAACTAAAACATGATATTAGTTTTAAAGTAGTTGTTTTCAAAATGCTAGAATAGTGTGAAAAATATTTGCTTAACATTTTTGATATTTTTTTGGTTGCTAAGTTATTAGATTCTTGAAAGCGTGAGCTTTTTGGGAACAAATTCTTGTGTCCTTATTTCGAAATACTTCAAAAAAGGTAAGAAGATTTTGGGACTTTCATGAGAAGATTTACTTTGACTAGGAGTTTGTAAATAAAGTAAATATCTTTTATTTATGTACATAGTTTTATATTAGGACTAACCTACTAACAATCTACTTCTTTGTGAGTGTGATTTGTATTTCCTTCTAGGTAAAGAGATCTCACAAAGGAAGATGTTGATCACGTGAAGACCTTCTCCAAGGTGCATATAAATACAAGGCTACCAGCACAAGAGAAGACACAGAATTTTAAGAGAGAAAATTACTTGTTCTTCACAGTCTGTCAACATTGTGTTTTAGGTTGTGAGTGAAGGTTGTGCCTTACATCCGTAACTCACATCTAGATTTTCATAGAATTCATTTGTTTTACTTCTGACTAGAATATGTCCTACTTGAAAAAGGGGAATTGTTCTTGTCGTAGAAGGTGATTAGAACTCGTTTAGTATTTTAGTCTTTTAGTTTTTCACTTATTTATTTTTGTAAGCAACAAACGTTTTATAGTGAAAAGTTTTTGGGCGTAAGCCTAGTTTGCTGATCTCATAGATCAGTAAGCGTATATAACTCTTGTGTTATTGTTTTTAGTTCATTTTATTCCGCTGCATTATCTATGGATGTGTGGACAGTTGTGAGACACATCTGTACTCACATCCGTTGTCTGTTGTGTGATTGAAGCTTCCTAGCTACACGAAACTTTCAATTGGTATCAGAGCCTTCTCTCGATATATTACTGAGTGTGGATCCAGAAAGTGTAGTCATTATGAAATGCCAAAATCACCAAAACAGGCCTCCTGTCTTGGATGGCACCAATTACTCTATTTGGAAGTCTAAGATGCGAAATTACATCAAAGGTATTGATGAAAGGGCTTGAATGTGTATCCTTGTTGCATGGCAACCTCCTACTGTGGAGAAGAAGCCTGTATCTGGTGTTGGTGAGTCAATTTTCGAAAGAAAACCTGAAGATCAATGGACTCTTGAAAAAATACATTTGGCTAACTATAATTCTAAAGCAATGGGTGCTATTTCCAGCCATGTTTCTGGGAATATGTACAAGCTTATCACTAATGAGAGTGTAGCCAAAGCTGCTTGGGATATCCTGCAAACACAATGTGAGGGTGCACCAAGTGTAAAAGCTACTAGGCTTAGAATTTTAATGGATAGGTTTGAGTTACTTCGAATGGAAGAAACTGAGGACATTGTGTCATATGCTGCAAAAATTCATGAGATTTCGAATGAGTGTACAAGTCTGGGAGAATCAATCTCCAATGCAAGACTTGTAAGTAAGATTTTAAGGACCTTACCTGAGAGGTTCAACATAAAAGTGGCTGTGATTGAGGAAACAAATGACACCAATATCGTAGGTCTAGACAAAATTGTAGGTATTTTGACTGTATTTGAGCTAAACCTTGAAGCTCAGAAAAAGAAAAATCTCTCAGTCTTGCTCTCAAAAGTGCTGCTGCACTACCAAAAGAGATTGTGAAATTATTCTCTGAGATTGACAAGTCAAATCTTGAAGAAGAGGATGTGGCCTTTATTTCAAAGAAATTTAGTTCCATATTGAAAAACAAAAGAATGAGTAAGTTTCCAAATAGACCTACTCCCAGTGCTCCTGAAAAGCCAAAACCTAGCACTGAGAATGGATTCAAAAAACAAAGCTTTGACAATAAAAAATCCTCTGAGTCTGTTCAATGTAGGGCATGTCGTGGCTTTGGTCATTATGCAAATGAGTGTGCTAACACACTTAAAAAGAAGGGAATGAGCTTAACTGCTACCCTTAGTGACAGTGAGGATGAAGATGAATTGGCTAACATGTCTATTATCAATTGCCATTCTGTGTTTAAAGCCTTTTATGCAGATACAGAAGATGGAGTTCCTGAAAAATCCTTGGATGTGGTCTCAGATGTGAACACATCTGGTGTCACATCTGACCTAATGCTGAATTGTTTTACAGTGAATGGAGATGCTGAAGATGAAGATAGGGACATTCCTATGAGGAACTTTTTGCAACATACAAGGAGCTACACACAGATTGGATGAAGAGAATGGACAAAATTGAGGTACTTATTAAGGTAAACAAATCTCTTTCTGATAAATTAACTGCTTGTGAAGATGAAAAAGCTATACTTTCAAAGGAAAATGATGTTCAAAAAGATACAATTGCCAAACTTGAAGTCCTTGTAACCAAAAGAGAAGTTGAGCTTGAAAAATTCAAAAATGAGTGTGAAAAAGCTGAAAGTACTTTTACCAAGTTAAACAAAAGTAAAATGAAACTTGATGAAGCTATTTCTGTTGGTCAGCTTAACAAAACTGGTTTGGGCTTTGTAAAAGGTAATTTTGTAAAGGAGGGATGTGAGGCTTCTACTTCAAAAGGTGTGGAAAAACCAATTTTTAGAAAAAAAGTCCTTTTGTGTGAGAAAAGACCAAGGAAGAGGCACTACATCTGCCACTATTGCCTTGCTCCTGGTCACATTAGACCCTTCTATTACAAATTCAAGCCTGACAAAAAGTCTGGTTACTTCAATCAGTCTCAGATGTGTGAAAAGATGTATGCACATCCGAACACACATCCTGGTAATCTGAGACCTCTGCAACCCAAAAAGAAAGCTGTAAAACAGTGGGTGGCCAAACCAAGTGCCACCTGCAATGTTGTTTACTCTTCCCTCAAGAGTACTGTGTCTAGCTCTTGGTATTTTGATAGTGGGTGCTCTAGGCACATGACTGGGAACCAAGATGTTCTCCTTGACTATGAGTCTATTAGTGGGGGGAAAGTAAACTTTGGTGGAGGTGCTCAGGGAAAGATTGTTGGGAAAGGAACCCTAGATGTTAAGGGTCTCCCAAAATTGCACAATGTGTACCATGTGGAAGGCTTGAAAGCCAACCTGATAAGCATCAGTCAACTGTGTGATGATGACCTTTATGTGAAGTTTGATAAACACTTGTGTGAAGTATTTGATAAAGACAATAAATGTGTGTTTACTGGTCCTAGATCTGCAGACAATTGTTATCAATTTGGTGACAATCTGTCTTGCCTAAGCTCAAAAGCTAATGATGTCAATCTGTGGCATCAAAAATTAGGGCATGCTAGCTGTAGAACTCTGGAAGAACTTCAAAGGTTTGAAGCTATTAAAGACCTCCCTAAACTGAACTTCAAGAACCCTGATGTCAGTGGTTCATGTCAAAAGGGAAAGCAAACAAAAGCATCACATAAAAAGGTCCAACAGTGCTCCACATCTAGGTGCTTGGAACTGATTCACACTGATTTAATGGGACCTATTGAAGTAGAAAGCTTTGGTAGGAAAAAGTATGCCTTTGTGTGTGTTGATGATTATTCTAGGTACACTTGGGTAATGTTCTTAAGGGAAAAATCTGAGACAATTGGAGGATTCAAGAATTGGTACAAAAGGGTTAGAAATCTTTATGGTCTTAAGACTGTGAGGATTAGGTCTGACCATTGAACTGAATATGAGAACCAAATATTTACTAATTTTTGCAATTCTAGGGGAATCACACATGAGTTTTCTGCACCAATCACTCCACAACAAAATGGAATTGCTTAAAGAAAGAATAGAACTTTGCAAGAAATGGCTAGGGTTATGTTGAGTTCTAAAAATTTGTCCAAGAAATTTTGGGCAGAAGCTTTAAACACTGCTTGTCACATTGGCAATAGAGTGTTTCTTAGGATTGGTAGCACTGTCACTCCATATCAAATCATTCTTGGAAAGAAACCCACAGTGAAGTACTTTCATGTGTTTGGGTGCATCTATTACATTCTCAATGAAAGAGAATACTTGTCCAAATTTGATTCAAAAAGTGACAAAGCAATTTTCATGGGCTATTCCACTAATAGTAGAGCTTATAGAGTTTTTAATCTCAAAACTAAGACTATTATGGAATCTGCTAATGTTATTTTTGATGACTCACTTGATCTTAACCTCAAGACTGCTGAGGATGATGTCTCAGGTTGCTTACTGGACTGGAAGGATGAAGAAACAGGTTCTGAAAAACCAATAGAAACTTTCAGTGCTGAAAAACATGCTGAACCTGCTAAGGATGTAACCAAGGATGTGGACACATCTGCATCCACATCTGAACCCACATCTGCTCCCACATCCACTCAAAATCCTGTAACTGAGAACAGTTCCTCTGAATCTGATCAGGATGATACTCAAGAAGATAATATGGATGGGTGTGTGGATAGATCAAAGGATATTCCTTCTAAAATCCAGAAAAATCATCCCACTTCACAAGTTGTGGGAGATGTGCATCCTCAAGTGAGAACTAGACAAAAAGACAAAGTGGACTATAGAAAGATGGCTGGTTTATGGAGTTGCTCCTCAGCATACTCCCAGGTAAGTTTTTGCTATTTTGTTTCAAAGATTGAACCTAAGAATGTTACTGAAGCATTGAAAGATGCTGACTGGATTCTTGCTATGCAAGATGAGTTGATTCAATTTGAAAAGAATGAGGTTTGGACTCTTGTCCCTAGACCCTCACATGGAAATGTCATAGGAACCAAATGGATTTTCAAGAACAAAACTGATGATCAAGGTGTGATCATTAGAAATAAAGCTAGGTTAGTTGCTCAAGGTTACACTCAAATTGAGGGAATTGATTTTGAGGAGACATTTGCTCCTGTTGCAAGGATTGAGTCCATTAGGCTTTTATTAGCCATTGCTTAATTATCTCAAGATTACTCTTCATCAAATGGATGTTAAGAGTGCTTTTCTAAATGGAATATTAAATAAGGAAGCCTATGTTGAACAATCTAAAGGCTTTGTGGACTCCAAGTATCAGTGTTCTAAAAATCGGGCTAGGCGACTGCCTAGGCGGGGCCTACCCAGGCGCCGTGACTTTTCTCTAGGCGGTCAATTAGGCGTTAGGCGGTCTAGGCGGTCCTAGGCGGTCCTAGGCGTTCTAGGCAGTCTAGGCGGAACAGGCGGTCTGGGCGAATTTAGGCGGGCCTAGGCGGTCTAAGTAATATATATATATATATATATATATATTTTATTTTGTTTTAATTTGTTTTAATTTTTTTTAATTTTTTTAAATTTTTTTAATTTTTTTTAATTTTTTTTTACCCTTAAATGACGTCGTTTTATAAGGATTGAAAATGAAAACAAATAACACATGGTTGAATTTGACTTAACCTTAGTTTATGTTGTGGATGATGGAATACATTTATAATTTTCATATGCTCTATAACCTTGTGTCAAAATTCTCGACCCCGCCTATGAAATATATATTTGAATTTGTCACTATGTATTATGTATGGACAGAAACTATGAAATATATATATAAATGTGTGTAAATCCGCGACCCCGCCTAGGCCCCACCTCGGCCCCGCCTAGGCGCTCTAGGCGCTAGGCCCGGCCTCGCCGCCTAGGGGCCGCCTAGCGATTTTTAGAACCTTGACAAGTATTCTAACCATGTGTATAAGCTGAAGAAAGCTCTATATGGGCTAAAACAAGCCCCTAGAGCTTGGTATGGTAGGTTGACTGACCATTTGCTTCACCTAAAATTCAAGAGAGGTGAGGTTGACAAAACATTGTTTGTGAGGAAAAATAAAAAGGAGATTCTTGTGGCACATATCTATGTGGATGATATTGTGTTTGGGTCAAACTCTGACCCTATGCTAGCTGAGTTTGTGGATAGCATGACTTCCACATTTGAGATGAGTATGGTAAGTGAGTTGAATTATTTCTTGGGCTTACAGATAAAACAATTCAAAGATGGCATGTTCATTTCTCAGTCTAAGTATGCCAAGAATCTTGTGAAAAAATTTGAACTTGAACACTCTTCACATCAAAGAACACCAATGGGATCTTCCCAAAAGCTGAGTCATGATTCTGATGGTGAGAGTGTTGACCAAACCCTGTACAGAAGCATGATTGGAAGCCTATTTTATCTCACTGCAAGTAGGCCTGACATAATGTATCTCTCGATGACGCAAGTCCCGAGGTTAAAAATGCGATGATCACAAGTCCAAGATGAGGATGGGATCAAAATCCCGAATACATAAAATCCAAGAAATCCCGAGCGACAACCAATAAATGGTTTGTACGTCCGGAAGATAACTTGGGACATTCCCTCCCCTTTTATTCAAACACATGCACACAAGAAAGCACGCAAGCAAGCAAAATAAACGGAATCTAGGGAGACTTACTACGGCAAGGCACCTTGGGTGAACGACGATCCGTTCTTCCCAAGGGGTAACTTAACCTCCGAACCCATAAAATCCTTTTTTTCAAAGTTTTGAGGAAATCAAAATGGCGTAGCGACTCCGTTTTTCAAATTAAACCGGATGTCTTCAAACTCGCGTGAATTCCACAATTTGGGCACACATTCACAGTTTGGCGACTCCGCTGGGGACATCCCAAAGGAGAAAAGCTTCCATTTTTAAAATAAACGATACTTGGTATATAGGTGGAAACCACTAACCTTCCTGTATCACTCCCTAATCCGGGGCTTGGGATAAACGGTGGTTTAACAATCTCGCGTACCGGTATCACTTTTCGAAAAAAAAAAAAGAAAGCTTTTCCCTTTGAGCGGGTTAGACTCCCATCGCGGATTTCGTCTATTTTGCTTGCTTTCTTTGCCTTGCATTGCATCATTTGCATCTTGGAATTTGTGCATACTTTGAACGGGAAACAACCCAAAAAATAGCAAAGGAGTGGAACCTGGAAAATTGATCCATGCAGTCGTACGGCTCAATCCTCCTTGGATTATGACCGGACGGCCTCAGTGGCGATTCCACCAGGAAAAATTATGGTTAATCTGGCAACCTTGGCAGCTTGGGGCTATTCAGTTCCAAGACTGACTGGGGCTCCCAGAAAATTTACGTGCTTAACTGTTGCATTCTCCCCCGTCCCAAAAATTATTCCTTTAAAACACATTTATGAAAATCTCTGTTTTAACTCAAAAAGGAACATTTTTAGGAGACCGCACACTACGCGCACCTTATATATCCTGTACACTTTGCACGCACGTCCCTTTAAACCCGGGGTGGTTCTTCAGCTGCAGTCACGAACAGCCTTACGATGCTCTCGGGCGCGCACGGAATCACTCCAAACTCCCCATGGTAGCCAGTGTCGACCAATGCACAGTCCGTGTCACACGTTTCAAAAAACCGTGACTTTTTGGTTGGTTTTTGGTCTAGTCCGTGTCATATAGCCCAGTTGCATGTCCCCGTAAAGGTCAAGCCTTAGTCCATAGCGGAAGTCAAGGTCCTTCGCACAAGCGAAACTCTGCCAAAATTTCGACAAGGAAAAATTGGTAGAACCTTGACTCCGACATTGACTTTGACCTTGACCTGCACGGAATGCGTAAGAGTCGAGACCGAGTCTTTGCCAAGAAAAGTCCAAAGATCTTTCGCTCAAGCGAAGCTCTGCCAAAATTCCGACAAGGAAAAATTGGCAAGATCTTGACCCGGCATTGACTTCGACTTTGACTCACACACGGCGTATGCAACGAAGTTCAATGTGACACTGTGTCATCCGGCTTTTACCGCCCGACCCATGCTTATTATCTTCTCGGACATTACCGAAAAGTCAAAACGTCAATCGCGCAAGCGAAATTCTGCCGAAATTCTATCAAGGCTGAAAGACGAGACTTTCCCGGTATTGCCTTGACTATAATTCGCATCGCTCGTGCGTTAAAAGTTCCTATGACCCGCTAGACCCGTTAGGAGCGTTCTTCTCTCTCGGTCGGTGGGATCCGCATGCCCTATAGGACCCTCGCCCGAGGCTGTCCACCCTGGGAGGTCGAAATACAGGTGGAATACGAGGGGCTTATAGACGTAGTGACGGAACCCACTGATCCAGGATCTAGAGTAGTTGCGAAAAAGAAGGGCAAATCCCCTTTTCCAATCAAATAGAAATTAATAAAAGACACTGTTTTAAGTAAACTGGAAGATTCCTAATTTGCATATTGCTTGAGCCTTCAGCCTAAACACCTACCCCGAGTCTAAACCTCTCCTATCCCTTTCCCGCAGCGAGAAAGAAGTGGGTGAGAACACCGGGTCAGCGACTTGTTAGCGCAAAATTCTCAGACAGTTCGCCAGAATCCTCAGTTTTATCGGTCCAGAGAGTCGAATGGCCGATTCGACGGAAGAACGATCTTGGTTTGGGTAACCAGATGACTAGGGAAGAAGAGCTAGCCTATAACCAATGCCCTCCTCCAGTCACATTTAATCCTTTGCCAAAGACTGTCCCTTTTCAGTCTTTTCCAACATCCCAAGCCGTCAAGGTCCCGACACCCTCTCCTCCTCAGATGAAACCTAGCTTCGCCATAGCTATCCCAGTCATGCAGCCTCTGCATTACCCCGTGGGACTTTTTCCCTCCTCTCAGCCTGAGCCAAATCTCCCTACCGTAAAATCCCAGTACCAGCCTGACCTCTCTAACTTTGTCAACGCCTGTGAATTTGCCTATCTCCCAGACAGTGGTAGTGAAGAATCAGTCGAAAATGAGAACAGAAATGGATGGATTTACAGTGATGATGATAGTTCAGTAGAAGGAATGAACTTGGAGTCAACCAAAGTGAAATTTGGAGAGCAAGATGAAGTAGAAAACCATGGGCCTGGAATAGGGGATGGTATCACTTCGAAATGTGTCTGTAGCCTGTGTGAAGGTTCGGGTGGGAAAGAGGATGCGAGCTCAGATGAGGCAGCATACGAATTCTACATCCTAGAGTTCAATACTCCTTACAAAGACTTGGTCGGTGAATGGAAGGACTTAATTGAAGCTTTAGCTGAAAGAGGGAAGTGGGCTCCGCCCGCCGATCTAGAACATGTAAGCGTCGTTGAAGCTAAACCCCCATCAGGAAGAGTAGACTCCATTGCGGTCTTTGAGAATCACCCACTGAGACCTTGTACGAAGAAGAGTGTATGGATGCCTTGGAAAGAGTCCTAAAATTTGAAGCGACCCGATCCCCTTTATATCCTATGATGACAGCGATGTTTTCTTAGTAATTCCCAAGTCAGAGGAAGAATCCAAGATACCTCTTATATGGCGTCAAGTATCCCGACCTGCATTTGCCCTCATTGGTCATCAGAGTCAAGATGAGAGTTCTCACGAGGGTTACTGTAGTGATACCGAGGAAGACACAGTCGAAGTGCCGAGGGAACAGTAGAGGAGTGGTTAGCCCGAAGCCGAAAAGCCCGAGAGAACCTTCCCGACAAGTAAAGAACAGAACCCGTCATGAGGTTTGACCCCGCAGAAATCCTTCTCGATGACGGAATTTCCCACTTCAAAAAATGCTTGGCCAATGTTAAAGATGCCGTCAGAAAACTAACCCCTAGAGAGAGGAGGGACATGCTTGACAGTGATGAGGAATGTGATCCCACTCTGTTGAAAAAGTTGCTAGGTCCGGATAAGGAAGCCATTCACCGATTCCAAACCCCGAAGGTGATAATTCTGTTGCATGTTGACCTTGAAAAGCTTGAACGAGGCTGTGAAGGCTTTAAATGAGGAGGGTGAACTTGAAACCAGCTCGGTGTTGAGCCAATTAGGGAGTCGAGAACTCGAAAAAAAGTCGAAAGCCGGTAACCCTGGAATCAGATTCGGGAAGCCGCCTATGCCTCCAACGGTGCGGTTAATCGGATTAATCAGCCAGAGTTGGCCATACGCCGAAGAGCCCGCCTCTCACTTTGAAAGAGATGACAGAATCCTCCAGTAGGAATGATGACCCGGAGAAGTCTAATGTCTACGTGATGACTTGGTCCGGACAGATGAGTATTGAACAGCCTAGGGGTGATAAAAGAAATGCCGTCTCTGAGCCGAAAACAGACAAAAGACCCTATAAGCCGAAGCGAAAAGCCGGACTCGACAAGGAGGATCCAGGTCTTGACTCAGTTGAAGTGTACTCAGGCCAATATCTCCTTGTGGTCCTTGTTAACCTCTTCATACCCTCATAAGCTGAAGCTAGAAGAAAGTTTGGCCAAGACCATGGTGCCCATAGATGTCAACCCAGATGAGGTCGTCCAAATGATTGGAAGTATCCACTATGGAAACATCATTACCTTCACCGACTTGGACCTGCCAAAGTATGGGGCTAGTCATAACGAACTCCTTTACATCACAGTCCAGTTGGAAGAACGTCGGTTGCCACGAGTATTAGTTGACGGAGGGTCTGCAATGAACGTCCTGCCAGCAAAGATGATGGACTTACTGGATCTGAAGCCTACAGATTTGAAGCCTTCTAGTCAGACTATTAAGGCCTATGACTCCACTGCATGATCAGTTTTGGGGATTGCTACTCTCAAGTTATGGTTCGGGAAAAAGTTCATGGACGTTGACTTCCAGGTGATTGACATTCCGATCTCGTTTACTGCTTTGCTAGGGCGACCTTGGATCTACTAGATAAACGGAGTGGCCTCTACTCTGCACCAATGTGTCAAATTTCAGTCTAGTGATGGGACTATCACTACCATCTACGGAGACAGTGTCACGGTAGAAGGAACCAGCACTGGAGGTATCCCGATATTGGAAATTAAGCATGATGATGAAGGGCTTGCCTTGACCGGATTCTCTGTAGCTTCTTCCAAGGCACAAGTGTGTTGCACTGACCTCACCACTACTTCCGACAAAATCCCCCCTGCCATGAGAATGATGAGAAAAATGGGTTATCTTTCAGGGCTTGGATTGGGCAGAAGACTCCAGGGTCGCAATACCATCATTGATGTAAAGGAACAGACTACCAGATATGGCTTGGGATACAAACCGAACTCTCGGGATGACAGAAAAGCTAAAGGGGTCCAGCTTTATCCCTACAGTTTATCCCTGACCCATTACTTTACAAAAGGTGGGACTCAATACGATGAAAATGACCATCAGACCTCCCTGAGGAGAATCCTTTTGAAAAACCTTGAGAAGGTTAGGGGAAAATCAGCAAATCTTGTTCGAAGGATGTTCCTTGACTTGCCAGACATTCCTGGGGCTACCACTACCGTTCAGAACGAGTATCTCTTCAAAGAAAATCCAGACAGTGTCAAAGAGTCAGCATCCGGGGTAATGGACCTCTCCGCCTTTGAGTTAGCTCTTCCGAAGATCAGCCAGATAGAAGCTGCCAGTAGTGAAGACAATGAATGGGGTTTGCAAAAGTTGTTTGATGAAGAAGCACAGATCCCAGATTTGATCAACTTCAGCTCAGATGATGAGGTAGTTGTCGTAATTGGAGACGGTGGTGAAGATCCTTTAGATCCCCGCACTTTGGTAACTAAGACAGAGATGCCGTTGAAGAATTGGGAGACATTCTCAGGGTCGATAGCGGCCAGACGGCAAATGATCGCGGAGCTTGGATTGGTACCCCGTCCTTCTCAACCTGGGCCGTGTCAAACACCCTGTTGTCCATACAGTTGAGTCAGGAATCTTCGAATTCCAGTCCTCCGAGTCGTCCGAAGGCCTCACACCTGAGGATTATGAATATGTAATCGATGTCATCTTTCCTCTTGCTTTGAATGAAATGACAGATCTTTCTGATTATCCCCTTATTGCCAACTTAACAAATGATAAATTAACTCAAAACTTAACAACAGTTAATAATGAATCATTTGAACAAGATGCAAACACACTAAATGAACAGTACATTAAAGAAATCTTTAAGCAAGTTACAGAAAAAGAGGAAAACCGGGCCCAAGCTGCCGAGGAGGTTTTGACAAGGGTGAACTTGGGTGCTGTCGAGGAACCTAAAGAGACACGAGATTGGAAACTTCTTCCGGGGGTTGAACGGGACATGCGGTTAATGCTCAGAGAATACATGGACGTCTTTGCGTGGTCGTACAAGGATATGCCGGGGCTAGACAGTTCAATAGTGGAGCACAGAATTCCTCCACCAGATGCTAAGACAGTAAAGCAGAAATTGAGAAAAATCAAGCCAGAGTGGTCTCTACAGGTCAAAGAAGAAATTGAGAAGCTACTGCGGGTAGGATTCATCAGAGTCATCGAATATCCGACATGGTTGTCCAATATTGTGACCGTCACCAAGGCCAATGGGAAGGTGCGCTGCTGTGTAGATTTCCGGGATCTGAACAAGGCCAGCCCCAAAGACGATTACCCCTTGCCAAACATAGACATCCTGGTGGACTCCACTGCCAACTACGAAGTCAAATCCTTTGTTGACGGCTTTGCAGGCTACAACCAGATCAAGATGGCTGAAGAAGACCAAGAAAAGACAGCCTTCTATCAGAGGCGAATGGCCAAAGCATTCGACAAAAAGGTCAAGGCCAGGGACATCAAAGAGGGTGACTTAGTGCTGAAAGTAAATCCCCCTACCAGAGACAACCCCCTGGGAAAATGGGAACCCGTTTGGATCGGCCCGTATGTGGTGCAGAAGATACTATCGGGAGGAGCCATGAAACTTGCAGACCTGGACGGCAATCCCTTTATCCACCCAGTCAACGGTGATAAGCTCCGAAGGTACTATGTCTAAGAAATAATAAAAAAAAATATAAAAAAAATATAAAAAAAATATTAGTGCAAAAAGAGTAATACCCGGCTAGGCTGAAAACCCAAAAAAAAAGGGCGGTCTAGGCAAAAAACAGGGTTGCACATATAAAAAAAAAAGAAAAAGAAAAAAAAAATCTTAGTGCAAAAAGAGTAATGCCCAGCTAGGCTGAAAACCCAAAAAGGGCGGTCTAGGCAAAAAACAGGGCTGCACATAAAAAAAATAGAAAAAAAAAGGAGTTCACCAAAATGAACTACGAAGACCTGAGCCCCTTAGTCTTTCTTGTAAAAGGGGAACGTAGGCAGCCATTTATGGTTCGGTCTAACTAAATAATAAAAAGGCCGATTAAGTTTTCATGAGATGCGTCCTAAAATAAAGGATATTCCAGTTTTCATAAAACGGGTCCTGAGCAAATCAATAAGACATTTGAAATTTCCATGAAATTGTGTCTTGATTTTTTTCTAAGATAATATCTCTTGTTCATTACAAGTTAAAAACTTCTTGATGAGTTCAAGCACGGTCTACTCTTGACTCTGCTAACCTGCTACAAAGATCTAAAATACAATAAAATGCCTAATAAAACTACTGTGTTTGCAAAATGGCAATAAGGGAATCCTAAGAAAAGATCTGTCAGTCGTCATTCGCTGAGTCTTCTTTGGTCTTCTTCCCTTTACCTCGACCCCGTCGAGTGTTCTTTCTCTTCTTCTCTATAATGTCGGTCTCCCTCATTCCGACCTCAGGTATCCTCACTGGAGCCTCTATCAAACCCGTGTCAATAAGTGCCCTCTCTACCCGAGCACGAGTCCGCACTTCCTCCCTCTGAGCCTCAGTCAAAGGAGCGACCTCGGACAATCTCTTGTATCGAGCCTCCATATCTCTAATCAGGTCACCCGACTGGTTATGGCGACTCGCCTTAGCCTCAGTCTCCCTCAGAGTCCTACTCGAGTCGCAGTCAGCTCCCAATAAAGCCTGAAGTCTTTCCCCCAATATGACCTGAGTCGCTCCCATCTCCCTCTCGTACCAATCCAAGTAGACAGTGGTCAAGATGGTACTCTTCCTGCTCCTAAAGATAGCCCCGGGTGGAAAAGCAGCGTAAGTCCAAGCCTTCGAGAAGAATGAGAAGCTGGCTGGATCTCTCATATCAAATGGCACCACCTCCATGGTACGGATGTCCTCCCAATCGCTCAATGGCTCCTGTAAGGCCCCGAACTGCCTGGATACCAAGCAGGGTATGTAGAAGGATGACCAGCAGAACCCTGGAACCCTCACTATATAGGACTCCTGAAATATTCTCCTGGTCTGCAACCTCCAGTGAGGTACCCACCAGCGGATGTCCGAAGTGGATAACCTAGCCATCATCAGCTCCCAGCTACCCTGGTCCTGCTGTCGAGGTGCACCTCTCCGAGAAATCACCCAAGGGCACTGAGTCGGCAAAGCCCCTGGCAAAGCCCCGAGCCTCTCCTGCAGCCATAAAGTCAGTACAACCGGGCTCCCAGACCTCATGAAATGGTCTCCCCTAGCCATCCTGTCAATGCCATGAAGGGTCTCGCCCAAAATCAGTGGGACAATGTCCTTCCCAGCCCTGCAATCTCTGACCATGTCTAAGAGACCGCCATGACAGATCCCCACGGACTCAGCGGTAAAAAGAGAAGAAAATATGCAGAGGATAAAGGCATCCATAGCCACCGTGGTCACAGCCATAGCCGAAGACCCAAACCTGCCCGGGATATCAGAAAGGTCAATCCTGTCCGGGGCTATCATCATTCCCTCAGCCTCTCCCAGAGAAATCTGCAGAAAAGATGCAAGCTTTGCCGCCACCGGCATGTCTTCGATCAGCGGAATCGATATAGCCTCAATTTCCGGACCCCCAATCAAGGCTCGGAAGTCTTCATGCGTTGGGACAATCTCATTGTAAGAAAAGCAGTAAACATGTCTCCGGACGTCCCAAAACTTTGCTGCTGCTCTCAAAAGGTCCCAATCGGGCGGGAGATCCCTCAAATGCCATAAAGACTTGATCTTGAAGGAAGAATCAAGCAACCCCTTGTGAGATTGGAAGTTATATCTCACCCAAGACTGAAGATCGGACAGAAAGCGGTCTCTTTTCCCCCTTTGCAATCTAACGGGCTTCTCCATCGCAAAATGATCAAAGGTGGTGTCTTTAGGTCCAATATGTGCTCTGGGAACAGTTGGGACAAGTCTAACTTGAAAATGAAATGAAATGGCCAAGCCTTGGTTTTATTCTGAAAATAACCAGTCCAGACATAACTGTGAGCCGCACGGCCTCATTTGCTCCAGAGACCATGCCGCACGGCTTCATTTACCTGATGTAAATGTCAAATCTGCAGCAACCAAGTTGCTGCCCAAAGGGAGTTTTCACCCCACTTTTCCAACCAAAACCTGTACAAAAACATGTTCAAAGACCATCCAAGCATTTATATATCATTATATATCATTTTGGCCCAGTTTCAGCCCCAATTCCAAGCAAAAAACCGCCCAAGGCTCAAGTAATATGCAAATTAATAAAAGCATAAATAGGAAAAGCAAATAAAATAGTATTACATTGTTTTCGCCCCATCGGCGCCCAAATAAAGCAAAAAAATAAACAAAATGTGCATAAAAACTTGTTCATTGTTTGTTTTCTTCCTAAGTCAATTCTAGAGACCTCCGATTCTTCTTCTTCATCGCTGCTTAGCTCATAAACGCTAGCCTCCCTCATCAAATCCTCCGCGTCACTCACATCTGACAGGTGGACATTGTCATGCTCGTACTCAGCCAGCTGCTCCAAGATGTCAGCATTGGGTCCTCGCCCCCGAGGCATGGCACTGGAAGAGTACTCCGAAGCCGATGAGGTGGATGCTGTGCCCCCGACATGCCTTCTCTTGCGCCCGGGCTCCTGCACGTCCGTTGCCGCCTTTGAAGCACAGGCCAGCTTCCTCAGAAGGGACCGGCACATGTCCTTCCAGCCCCTATTCTGCCTGACCAACCTGTCATAAGTGCGAGCTGGAACCTGAGAAAAAGAGAAGAAAATCTCAGAAAATCTCAGAATTGCAAAAAGCAAAGAAATCTGAAATAGGGAAAAGACCCTAAAGTGTACTTACAGTGCTGTCCGGCGGCAGAGTATACTGGGCTCCCTAGCATCGGGGACAGGTATCCTCAACCTCCTCGGTACTCCGTGGACCACATAAGACAGGTGCGCAGGAGGGATCGGCGGGTCAGAAGGCTCGGTCTCCCCATATCCCTGAGTAACCGCCAGCTTCACTAGCTTCTGTGGCGTCCTCAATCACTGCTCCACAAACACAGCATATGGGGTATCCATGTCAAAGTACTCCTCGGCGGCCACGCCTGCCTGATATCTAGCAATGTCGTCCTCCGACCAATCCCTGGGCTGTAGCATCCGTGCTGGAGGATCATGGGGAGTAATGGCGTCCAAGGGAGGGACATGGCCATGCTGCCTAGAAAATCGGTCCCCCAGATAGATGACATCACATGTCAGCCCTGTCAACCATCGCCTCTGCCTGGTCACCTCCACGACCTCTCCTAGCAAAATCTCCGGATACCTGCCCCACGGGTAGAAGTCCACCCCATCATGCCCATCCTTGTTGATAACTGGCTTCACCATCTTGTAATCAAAGGTGATCCGGGTCTTCCCGGTGAACTTATCTCTCGCATCTCCCCTCCAGCGGATCATAGCGGGAAAGATGGTGACATCGCTCTGTTGGTTCCACGGAAAGAACCTGATCACCTCACAAAACCAGACCTGCATGTTCAAAACATCAAAAGGGTCATTTCTCTTTCATAAAAGTCTCAAAGACAGAAAAGTAAAAGAGAAAGGAAAAAGAGACTACCTCAAGAGCAAAAGAGAAACAATCCATGGAGGCAGCCTTATTCCGGCTGTACATATCCAGGGAGAAGTAGAGCTCCACCAATCCGGCCTCGCCCCACGAGACCGTCCCAATCCCATCAACATCCTCCAGAGAGTCAAGGAGGCAAGTCATAGCCAGAGTCCCAGAATTGGCAAAGATGGTGACTGACAGCATCAACCACACAAAAGCTCTAGCAAGCTGGTGGGCAGTCACCTCACTAGCGGCAAAGTCCCGTATGCAGTTCTGGACTGCCACCTCGACGTTCCTCGTCTCCATTCCAAGCCCCTTGGGAATCAGCTCAAACCCAACCAAAGCTCTAAACTCCTCGGCAGTGATATGGTCCCTCCAAGTCACAGGCCTCCCGGTGAACTGTAAGCCCGTGATAGCAGTAAAATCGGCCGGAGTCACCGTCAGCTCCCCCAGCTAAGATGAAAGCTGTGGGTGGTGTCCCACCAGAACTCAGATAGGGCCTGGACCAAGCCCTTGCTCTTCGAGGTAATGTGAATACCTCTGCCGATGGCCTCAATGAACAAATCCAAGCCGGTAGCCCTCACCAGCTGCTTAGGGTTCGCCCCATTCTTCTCAAAATCGGGCATCCTCTCCCATAGCCTGACTGCAATCTCCGAATGCCCTCTAGACTTGTTCTCCTGTAGACAAGCACATCAAAAGAAACGTGTCAGTCTTTTTCAAAAAAGCATGCATATATTCAAAAGTGCACATATTTTCAAAAAGAAAAGCATTCATACAAATTTTTCTAGCATCCTATGCATCGAAAACGTGTCTTTCATCACTTGAAACACATCATGTCAAGCACATTGCTTTCCTAAGTACAAAATCACAATTTTCAAAATTATTTGCACATAAGCATTGATTTTTTCTCAAAAATGGCATGCATGAATCCTTTTCATCATCCAAAATCCCGTTTTCTCATCTATGATTCAGATTTGACCTAGTTTTAGCACATGCGAGGACTTCGTCACATTTTTAGACAATTATTTCTCTTACTTTATTTTCGAAAGAAAGATGGGTCATTCTCATTATTTTTGTCAAAAAATTTGCACTTGCATGTTTTTAGCCTCATAGGTTAATCATCAATATCTCTAAATCATCCAAAAATCCTAGGAAAATTCGAGAAAATTCCTAAACTCGGGTCAAGCCCTAAATCAATCAAAATTCAATCAAAATCGACGGAATTGAGCAAACTAAGAATGCTTACCCCAACCGATCGAGGGTTCGTTGATTTATGCTCCCTTCTCCCCGGATAGAGCTCCGATGGAGGCGTAAGAAAGTCATACTTCCTTTCCGTGCGAACGAGCTCCTTCCTCCTCCTTCTCGCGGCCGCGGAGATGTTCCTTCTAGCTTGCCTTGGCATTGGATTCCCCTCCGGATCCATCCTAAATCAATAGAGGCAAAAGGATTGAAGGATTTTGAAGAAAATTCTCTCCCTCCTCTCTGTCTTTCTCGGCAAGCTTGGGCGGCAATAATGCCCAATGCCCGTTCAAATTTGTTTTAAATAATTTGGAAAAATCAGGCTTCTGGCCGTACGGCCTCTTTTGCCTCCCTCTCATGCCGGGCGGCCTCTTTCGCTCTGAACATAAATTACCTTTTTGCCCCTGGACTTTTCACTTGGGCATGTAATTCCCTTTATCTTTTAACCAAGATAACGTCGTTTTCAAAAGATATCCCTTATCTCCTAAGCAAATAAGTTTTCTTCCCCAGTCGCCTCCGTTACTTCCGTTATAACGGAATGACGCTAAGTGACAACCTCCGAATTGTCAGAACTCTCAACTTAAGCTACCTCTATCACAGATAGTGAAGTATGCTCAAGTTCTCTAAACTTTAGCTACCTCTATCTCTTCGATAATGAAGTATGCTCAAGTTTTCCAAACTTTAGCTACCTCTATCACGAATAGTGAAGTATGCTCAAGTTCTCTAAACTTTAGCTACCTCTATCACAGATAGTGAAGTATGCTCAAGTTCTCTAAACTTTAGCTACCTCTATCTCCTCGATAGTGAAGTATGCTCAAGTTTTCCAAACTTTAGCTACCTCTATCACAGATAGTGAAGTATGCTCAAGTTCTCTAAACTTTAGCTACCTCTATCATGAATAGTGAAGTATGCTCAAGTTCTCCAAACTTTAGCTACCTCTATCACAGATAGTGAAGTATGCTCAAGTTCTCCAAACTTTAGCTACCTCTATCACAGATAGTGAAGTATGCTCAAGTTCTCCAAACTTTAGCTACCTCTATCTCCTCGATAGTGACGTAAGCTCTAGTTCCCTCAGGTGACAACCTCCATTAATTGTCAATCAGGTGAAAACCTCCATTAATTGTCAATCAGGTGACAACCTCCATTAATTGTCAATCAGGTGACAACCTCCATTAATTGTCAAAAACTTCAAGGATCCTAGACATCGTTCCTAACCTATCTAGTGATGCTTGAACTACGATCAAGGCTTGATTCCTCCGGGATACGTAGGTAGCCTTTTATAAAAGGTCCAGCCATCTGACCACTTTGGTCACCCTATTCCTTCGTCACTCTTCAGTGATGAAATAGCCCCTCATAAAGGTCTTGACATCCGACCACATTGGTCACTTCTAGCATATCCCCAGTAGGATCAATTGCTTGACCTCTTAGGTCATTTTCTCTGCTATTTCCCCATCAAGAGACCAGTTTTCTCTCCGCCATTTCCCTGCGGATCTCTTCAGAACTACGGCCTGGCTTGATTCCCACTCGGGATACGTAGGTAGCCTTCCAGAGGTTCAGCCACTTGACCACCTTGGTCACCCAATCCGTCTCGGCATTCGCCAGATCGAATCCTTTTCTATCGATAACCCCACTCGCCCTGCAAGTGACGTTGCCGAGGGGCTTCTGTAAGTACCCAAATCTGGCGCATGCCTTCCGGTTAAATTTCCCGGCAATTTCGGTAATTTTCCCGGTAATTCCCCAGACTTTCCTGGAGTTCCGGAACAATTCCGAAACTGTTCCAAATCATCTAAAGGCTGAAGGGAATGCTTCCCAATTAAGAAACATGTTTTTCTTAATTTGGAAAAGGTTCTAGAATGGCCACCTTGCATGATTCTAGAAACATGCTGAGTCACAAGGGATAATGCTGCACGGCTGCATTAGCCAAGGACCTATGGCCGCACGGCTTCATTGGTCTTATCCAGACTGCCTATAAATAGAGCCCTCCCCTTCCCATTTTAAAGACGAAAAACACACACAATACACTCTATATTCAGTCCCAATACACTCAAACACTGCTGAAAATCCAAGAAGGTTGAAGAAGCAAGCCAAGAAGCCACCTCCCTCCTCCTTGAAGATCCCAAAGTTGGTCCTTCCACCTAGCTCAACCCAAAGAAGAAGAGGCCACCATTGGTAACCTCTCACTCCCTTGCCTTGCATTTTAATTGTTCTATGTGAAGTAGATTGCTCATTGCATTCATATATTGTTATTATCTTTGCTTGGGACTTGGTAGTTTTCATTAAAGATCATATCTTTATTATATCCCTTTTCCCCTTTTGCATAAATTAGGCATCATTTGTCATTAAAAATGTAATCTTTATACTCAAAGGTACATCCTTTGCACCTAGAAATCCCCTTTTTACATAAAAATGTCATCTTTATGCATCCTTTGCTCATAAAAATGCAATCTTTATATTAAAAATGCATCCTTTGCACAAAAAAATCCATTTTCATGCATCCTTTGCATTAAAGGTCATTCCTTCATCATAAAAATGAGTCCTTTGCTTTTCAAAATGCAATCTTTATGCATCCTTTGCATATTAAATGCTAATTTCCTCATAAAAATGCATCCTTTGCATAAAATTCATGTCTTTACATCAAAATGCATCCTTTGCAAATCAAATGCATCCTTTGCAAACCAAAAATGTCATCTTTTCACTAAAAATGTCATTTTTACATGCATTCCCCCATGTCCCCATTAGCAACCTTGGAACGGACCGGTGTAAAGATCCTATCTTTGCATCGTTTCTTCCATTAAAGGTTCCATAATCTCTTTAGAAAGGGACAACCTTTAACCCTATATTTCCGATTATCACTTAAGACGAGCATGAAGCATTCATATAAGCTCGATCGTCTTAAGATGTAGGATTGATGGGCTAAGGACATTTCTTCCTAAAGAACCTCATTTTTGGGCTATAAAAGAGAGTCCTTCTCTCGATCACGCAAGTCCCGAGGTTAAAAATGCGATGATCACAAGTCCAAGATGAGGATGGGATCAAAATCCCGAATACATAAAATCCAAGAAATCCCGAGCGACAACCAATAAATGGTTTGTACGTCGGAAGATAACTTGGGACATTCCCTCCCCTTTATTCAAACACATGCACACAAGAAAGCACGCAAGCAAGCAAAATAAACGGAATCTAGGGAGACTTGCTACGGCAAGGCACCTTGGGTGAACGACGATCCGTTCTTCCCAAGGGGTAACTTAACCTCCGAACCCATAAAATCCGTTTTTTTTAAAGTTTTGAGGAAATCAAAATGGCGTGGTGACTCCGTTTTTCAAATTAAACCGGATGTCTTCAAACTCGCGTGAATTCCACAATTTGGGCACACATTCACAGCCCCGCGCGCGAAATCCCGAGTAATTTCAGTTGGCGACTCTGCTGGGGAAAAGATACTTTTTCAAAACTACAGTTGTTTTCTAAAAAGCCTTCCGTGGGTCAAACTTTCGTTTACCCTTCCTCGTTTTCGTGTGTGTGAGTTCCTTTAAACCTCGAACGGTTTTTGTTTCGAAAGGCATGACATTGTCAACTTTTCAAAATCTTACCATGTTTGTGCATCCCAATTCATGTTTGATTTTCATGCTGTCTTTTGAACTGTGCATCATAAATTCTTTAAGACACATTCTGAAAAAAAAATCTCTGTTTTACTCAGAAAAAGAATTTTAGTGACCGCACACTACGCGCACTTGCTGTCTCGGAACACCGCACTCCACGTGCACTTGCTGCCTCGGTACACCCCTAACCCGGGATGGCCTTATCAGTTGCACCCCGATTGGTCTGCCAGACACCTTTCGGGGGCGCACGGGGTCGTCCCAAACATCCCATCCTAGCCCGTGTAAGCCATACACTCTTTGTGTCACACTTCGTTTATGACCCCGGTTGGTTTTTGGCTTAGCTCGTGTCATGAAGCCTAAGTGTATGTTTTTACGCCGGGCCCCGCTCCGAGTCAAGCTCGAGAGTTTGAGACCAAAGGTCGTTCCTGACCCGAAGTCTCGCGCTCTTCAGCCTTGACTTTGACGCGGAGCTCTGCCGAAAAATATACCCGAAGGTTCAATGTGACGCCGTGTCACCAAACCTCGTCGTATGTACTGTGCCAGCCACAACTTGGCCAACGCCAAAAGCTAAGGTCTCTCGCACAAGCGAGTCAGGAGAGGTCATGCCAAAATTTTGGCACGATCCCCGCCTTAACTTAAGGACGTTGACTTCGACTGTGGCCCGTGCGTCACATACGTTGAAAGTGTGCGTGATCAGCTAGCCTTAAGTTCACTTTTTCCTTTGTCGGTGGAACTCGCTTGCCTTATCAGACCTCGCTCGGGATAGTCCGTCCTGAGAAAGATGATCTACAATGGAAACAAGGGGCTTATAAGCATAGTGACGAGATCCACTGATTAGAGCTCTAGGATTAGTTGCGAAAAAGAAGACTCGCTCTTTTTCAACCGATTAGGACTCTGAGAAAACGCGCTTTAAGTAAACATTAATCGGTAACTGCACATTGTACAAGCCCGAAACCTTGAGCCAAATACCCCTTTCCGAAGCCTAAACCCTTCCTTTCGTTCCCTGCAGCGAGCGAGAAAGTGGTTCGATTTCCGGGTCGGCGCCTTACCGGGATCACCTTTACGGCGGCATCGAGACGGTTCTTCGGTTCCCTCGGTTCCCTCGGCCCGAATTTCCGACATGTCTAGCTCACCGAGAAATCATGACGGGGACGGACCCCGCCACCGTAACGGATATGACTTTGGAAGAAGCCATCGGGCTTGTGACGTTCACAAGAGGCGAGAAGAAGATCAGCGAGAATTTCGTGGTATAGCTTCTGAATGAGCGAGGTATAGCAGCTATCCCCCAGTCAGACGGTACTTTTGTCCTGGTCGAGGATGACGATTCCCCGAAACTAGTTCACCAAGCCTTCAACCAGGTTCCTCCCCCGCCAACTTACGGGATGCCTTCCAACCAAGGAAACAGCCGACCTAGGCTCCACATTGCTACTTCTCAGGGCAACCCTGTCATTTTTGGACAGCCCAGTGCTACTCCTATCACTAAATACCACCAGGGCACCGCTAGACCATCTCAGGATGCCAATATCCCTCAATACCCTCCCGGGTTCGTCCCGTTGCCTATACACGAATCCTTAAACACCAGGGACAAACCCCGATACAGTTCAGAAAAGGCTCCCATATATCCACATATATCAAGCCTTCCACCTCCAATCACTACCGCTCACGTGGTAGCACCCGGAGCCGAGCCTCACAGTCCACCACTGGACCCAACCTTAGCCTGGATGGTCGAGCGGATGAAAGACACGAAAGCCACCATGAGCGGCTCAAAGCGGGGAAACGCTCAAATCCACGGATCAGGGAATGGTCACGCCTCTCCACGCCAAGTTTAGAATGCCGGAGATGGACCGATTCGACGGAACCGAATGTCCTCAAACGCACGTCGACACCTACGTTCTCGGCATGAGAGCAAAAGGAGCAACCCTCCAACAAATGGCCGACCACTTCCAGCATACGCTCAAAAGTTCAGCGTTACGATGGTTTCTGAGGGTCAAGCCTGCGGATCGCCACACCTGGGATCAGATCAGTAACATCTTCCTGGTACGGTACCGATCCAACTTAGAGTGGGAAACAAGTCGTGAGGACTTAATCACCACTGAGCAGAAAGTAGATGAAAGCGTCAGGGAATTCTATAAGAGGTGGAGCTGGAAACTCTTCGAGATCATGGAGCCACTCTCCAAAGAGGAACAGATGCGGATCTTCAAGTCCTGCTTAAGACCGTCCATCAGTACTCTCATCAATCATCATTTCTTCCCAGATCTCCAGGCCATGGTCAATGTCGGCTCACAGTTCGAGAAGGATCTCAAGGAAAAGTTGGCTCGCACGGCCATACAGATCTTTGCTCGGCGGTTGCATTCAATCCCGCACCGGCCTCCGGCAAAGGGAAAGATACGTCTGTCAACTACATCCATCGGGGACAACGGTCGGGCAACGAAACCCGGTCCCGCAAGCAACAATTCTACTCGAAGCGACTGCCGTACACTTCGACAAGTTGGACATGCCACTGAGCAAGATGCTGGAAGGGTTAATCAAGGAAGGTCTCCTTAAACCCGTTGCAAATTACAAACCCAAAAATCCCGTAGCCAATGCGGACAAGAGAAAATACAGCGCCTTCCATCAGTATCACGGCCATACCACCGACAACTCCATGGGGTTACGATACGAAATCCAGAACTTGATAGAAGAAGGCAAGTTGGAGCGCCCCCGTGGGCCCAATACAGTCGGAAAGCCTTTTCCGAACAATAACAGCGTGAATTTCATTGAGTGGGTGCCCAAGAAGATTGCCGCGAGAACCGGTTTCTCCGCCTCTTCCGGTCGGGTCCTCATCAATTTCCACATCGGCTATGATGTTTGTGGCTACTCACTTTGCACGGAGTACGAGTCTCAAGATATGGTCGGAGCAATCCTCTGCGAAAACGAAGAAGAAGTCCTCTCAACGGCAAGCGAGAGAAAGATACGAGGCTGGGGACACCGGTGTAGGTACACTCGGAGAGCCTTCGGGAGGTTCGACTACTACGTGCTTGTACTCAGCCGGTCCTCTCTTCCTCCGAGGCCATGCGGCTTTAGAGCAAGCGGGGATGAGAAAGCCGAAAAGTCCTGGCGACAACGGAGATCGGACCACGGGACATCGGAATATCTCGGATCTTGGTAATCTTCGCCCGATCGAAGCCTAACCCCCCGCGGGATCAGCCAAGATTCAATTTGTCCAGCTTCCGAGCTCGGACCGGTAAAGGAAGATCAAGGTCTGTTTGGCACTCGCACTCGATCAACGTGCTAACCAAGGGTGGCAACCGTCATAAACAGCCTCAACACAATCCCGAGGCTCCAGCGAAGGCTTTACCTCGCAAGAGGAAGACAGGAAACGGATGGCTTGATGACTCTCCTTCTCCGGATAGAGACCAGATCTACGATTCCCGACTGTACGGCAGTGTGATCACGTTCTGTGACGAAGACTTACCGAGAGATGCCTCGGGGCACAACGAAGCTCTGTACATCACTCTCAAGCTCAACACCATAACACTTCCCGGAGTATTGGTAGACAACGGGTCAGCCGTTAACGTTCTCCCTCTCAGCATGATGCGAGCCCTCTGTATCAACGAAATCCATCTGATTCCGTCAACCCGGACTATCAAGGCCTACGACAGCTCGTCTCGTCCCATACTGGGGACGGTAACTCTGGAACTCTGGTTCGAAACCCAAATGGTGCCAGCAAAATTCCACGTAATGGACATTCCATCCGAGTTCACAGCTTTGTTGGGGCGCCCTTGGCTGCATCATATGAAAGCCATAGCCTCCACCCTCCATCAGTGTGTTAAGTTCATTAACCGGCAGGTGTAAGTGCTCCAATTTGAGTTGGTAGTTTTTTCGTTAGAAAGTTAACGAAAGTTTTAACATTTCTAACATTTCTAACAATCTCTAACCTTCCTAACCAAGCAAGAGTAGGTTAGGGTTTTCCATTTAAAGTTAAACCAAAAAAGGAATCCAAAAAAGCAAAAGAATTAAGAAAATCCCGAAGCTTGACAAGTTGAAAAACAATTTCTGGCGATATTTTGAAAAATATTCTTCTGTTCAAAGCACAGGAACAGCATTTAATGCACCGAGGCACGTTTTACGAGGGACCTCCGCGCGGACATGTATGTAATTTCAGAGGGCCTATAAATTGAACCCTCCTCTCTCGGTTTACACAACACAACTTACTCGCGCGACGAAGTTACGGCGAAATATAGAGAGAAAACAGTGGGAATCCTTAGATTGACACCATTTTCTCTTGAATCTTTCCCAATCAAATACCAAACACACCAAACCTTGATACTCCTCAAGCCAAACACCAAATCTTGATACTCCTCAAGTCAAATTCCAAGCCTAGGAAGATAGGGTGTCACCCTTGGTAAAGCCCTCCTTCTCAAACCCTAAAATCCTCTTTTAACTTCTTGTTCATCTTGTTCTTCTCACTTGGATCTACTTGATGTCTTGTTTAACTTAAGTTTTGACCTAAGATGGTCATCTTGAAGTTCATCTTCATGAATGACCATCTCAAATGGTCTACATTTTAAATCTCTAAATTGATTTTTCTCTTTAAATTCATCTTTACAAAGATCCCCTCTCCCTTTGCAAAGGATATGTTTAAACCCCATAAATTCCCCAAGGATGACTTGAATATGATAACCACTTGGCACAAGGTAGTGGAATCAAGTCTAGGGATGAAAATGGGGTGAACATAGATGCAAACCCCCCAAAAATCACATTTCTCCTCAAGAACATCTTGCTGTCCAGTAGCATTGTTCTGAGAACTCAGTCCATTTTCCTATTTTTTGGACCCAGTAAAACTTGGAATTGGGTGTTGACTACAAAATACTTTTTGTAGCCAACATCCAGAGCTTTCCAGACATATGTTTAATTTATTTTTGGGTGAGTAAAACTCCTCTTTTCAAATTTTCTTTCAGAGGCTAGTTCATCAGCTTCTGAGAATCCAGATCTCATATCTGAGGTTTCCAGAAGGTTTTGACCCCTCAAATCTTCTCCAAAATGGAAAATTCCTTCGCACAAACTTTATTTAAGGTGTCTAGAACAACTTTCATTCTCTGAGTTTATCCAGATTATGAAGTTTTAAGACCCTTGAATCCCTTTTAAAATCAAAGGTCCACTGCCTTTTTCATTCTGGCAGAAATGGCTCTCAACTTCAAAAGGTCTTTTGAGTACCAAATCTCAATCCAAAAATCTTCCAAAAAATCATGGGATCAGTTTAAAGTCTTAAAAAGATATCCCAATTTTTACTTTTCTGAGTTTCAACTTATTTTGGCCAAAACACACACACACG
Organism: Adenophora triphylla var. japonica; assembly: GCA_022495995.1. Lineage (NCBI taxonomy): Eukaryota > Viridiplantae > Streptophyta > Magnoliopsida > Asterales > Campanulaceae > Adenophora > Adenophora triphylla. The sequence continues at coordinate 28,548 of JAFEMH010003456.1, read as the reverse complement.
CACACACAAATGATTTTCAGCTTGGAAGACTCGTTTTACGAGGCGCGTCGGGTGCACACTAACGTCCTTCCCGACGCGTAACATGACCTCCGAACCTAAATCTCTGATCTCGGGCTTTTTTCAAAGTTTTGGCCTTCAAAATTAAAATGGCGTGGCGACTCCGTTTTTCCGGTTTTATTTGGTTTTTCAAAGAAACGCAAAAATCGAATTTTTCCCGCGAATGGCAACATCATCACAGTGGCGACTCCGCTGGGGACTAAGCTTTTTCTAAAAAAAAAAATGATATTTGGTATATTGGTGGAAACCATTAAACTTCCCGTTATCGCCTCCTAACACGAGTCGGGGATAAATTGTGGTTTAACAATCCCACGTACCGGTATCATCGTTTTCAAAAAAAAAAGAAAAAGCTTTCGAGGGTCAAGCTTCCGTCCCGACATTTGAAAATCCTTTGTTTTGTGTGTGTTGATTTTTGCACATTTTTCGTGTTTGTTTTGGCCGCCTCGGAAAAAGTCAAAATTTTGACTGTCGGAATAATGTCCCTAACTGTTGGAATTTTTGTGATTATGTGCTTATGTGCTCATTAATTTTCAAAAAAAAAAATTTCAAAAAAAAAAAAGATTTTTCAAAAAAAAAGAAAATTTCCAAAAAAAAAATCATGCATCATACTTTTTAAGACACATAAAAAAATTTCTATTTTACTCAGAAAAAGAAGATAGACTGCTTGCACACTACGCGCACGTTGACCGTACACTGCACACCACGTCCTTAACCCGGGGAAATCCTTGTCGCGGTCCGTTTGGTCTTATTACGCCTCTCGGACGAGCACAGGACTACCCAAACATCCCATGGAGCCTCGTGTCGACCATGCACTTGTCCGTGACACACTTTGTCCGAGACCCGGTTGGTTTTTAGTGCAGTGTGTCATGCCTGTCTATGTATAGACCTTTTCTTTCAAGCCTTTGTCGGCATACCGGCTCAATATCTTTCGGGTCCCTAATCGGTCGAAGTTACGCCGGTTTTCCGCCGCGAGACTTTGACCAAGATATTGGCCGGCGCCTTGACTTCGGCTACGGCGCACAAATTATACACGACTCCCGGCATTGACACTTTGAGTCATCAAGGATTAATGATTATTCCATGCCTAATTACGGCTGGTGACGACAAGTCAAGATCAATCGTGGACATTCATCGGTCAAATCATGCCGACTTTACTGTCGAGCTCTCGGACGTGATCTTGACTTTTACGTCAGCTTTGTCCGTAATTTACATCGAATGCTCATTAAGACTGGATTACCCGCCAGACATCTAGGATCGTTTTTCTTTCGGTCGGTGGGACCCGCTTGCCCTATAGGACCCTCGCCGGGGCTGTCCACCATGGGAGGTCGAAATACGGGTGGAATACGAGGGGCTTATAGACGTAGTGACGGGGCCCGGCGATCCGGGAATCGAGTAGTTCGAAAAAAAAAGAAGAGCAATCTTTTCCAACCGATTAGGTTAATAAAACGTGTTTTAAGTAAACATGAACAAATAAGCTTGCATGTTGCATGAGCCTAAGAGCCCAAACACCTACCCTCCTTCAATTCCCGCCATCGAACCCTCGTGTCTTTCCCCATGACTCAGCGTAAAGCTTGGTTTCGGGCACCGGGTCACCGTTTAATCGGTTAGGGAAGAGTCGAGTGCCTCATCGGCTTCGCCGTTTGTTTCAACTCCGGGTTTGAGAATGCTGCATCGGTAGTAACGAGGGGACAACGTCACTCCGCCTCCGGGACTCCTCGAGACGAGCAGCAATGGAATCGGTTAGCGAGAACGAGATGAGAATGCGACAGGAAGCACTGTTGAATAGCCTTATCGAGGCTATTAAGAGCCGTGGTTTGGCCGCCGGCCTCAATCCAGATGGCACCTTATTTGTGGAAGAAGAGGATGACCCCAATCCCAATCTCGGTCGCCCCGATTACTCCCGAGGATGCCACCACCGACCTCCTTCGGTGCTACCGAGAACACATGTTCCTCGATCTCAGGTCGGACCACTGGATCCATGCGGCTGATGGGACGAATCGGTTCACGGCTCCTCGGTGGGGGCAAAGTCGGTACGGAATGTCCTCTCATGGTTGGGGATACCTCGGAATGCCACGGCGGATTGGAATCCCACCTCGGTTCGGAGCCGATCAATCCCGGACCTTCACATCAGCGGCCACAATTTGGAATGCCGCCACAATGTCGGTTACGGGCCACGGTCGAGCCTCCTCGGAATGATCTTGGTTCGGTTGCTCCTCACCACGGCTTTCACAAATCCATTCACTCGAGACTTCTATGGGTTATCGAAGCCTTCATCCGGTTTCATCCGAATCACCGGGACCACGAGTATCCTCTCGGTTATGCATCCTCGCCACAACCCGGCCATGCAATTCAACAACCAGGGGACGGCAACCCGCACTTAAGCCTACTTATGGGCCTCACTCAGAAAATCCAAGCCATATGGCTACCTCGAGATCTGCCTCCATCTTCTCTGGATTGGAAGCCAACGACAAGTCATTTGGGTTCTATCCTTTTGCCCGGCTCCTACCTACACTCCCGGGGTAATTTGGGCCAAGGACGAGGTTTTCACCTATGCTCAGGGATATGGTATTCCTTCCACCAATGCACCACCAACGGCTAGTCCTCTTCCTAGCTCAAATATCGGCTCGGGAATTCCCGCTCCGCCTTTGGATCCCCAATTGGCTTGGTTTATGGAGCAACACAAGGAAATGAAAGCACAGATTCTTTGAATTGACCGCCAAAAAGAACCTTGCTCTTCGGCCTACGGATCCAGGCTCGATTGTCCCCCTGCCTCACAAGTTTGTGATGCCCGCTCTGGAATTGTTTGACGGGAGTGCATGCCCTAAAACTCACTTGGACACCTATACTTTGGCAATGAAGGCTAAGGGATGCACAAACCGGCGGTTGGCCGATTACTTTAGTCTCTTTGAAGTCGGGGGCTTTGAAATGGTTTTCCGATTGCGGCTGAAGCTAGGGCTACTTGGGAACAAATTACCGGTACTTTCACGAGATAAGTATAAAGCTTGACTTGGAGTGGGAGACAAACGAGTTGACACAAAGCAACGATGCGGCGCCACTAATGAGAATATTGGGGATTTCTATAAGAGATGGAACTTAAAGCTCGGTGAAATGGCCATTCCTCCCTCGACGAGGAGCGGTTAGACATCTTTCGGTCATGCTTGAAGCCGCATTTGAGAGCTTCCCTCGGCCAGCTTCCCCTACGGCGACTTGCGTGCAATGGTTAATTCGGGGCTAAGTTTGAAAAGGCTTACAATCGGCAGTGGCGCTTTGCACACGCCTACGGATATCGGGCTCCTCCCTCCAAAACTACTCTCACTTTCGCTAAAGGCAAAGAGGCGATCGGCTACGCGGGACGGGAGCGTAACAATGCCACTTCCTTTGTTCCCGAAGCTGATGCATCCGAGATCCCGGCTCAAGACTTGAGAAACTTTGGGATGCCTTTGAGTGATATCTTGAGGTTTGGTGAGAGAAAGGTTTGCTCGGCCTTTGGAAAATTATCGGCCTAGAAACCCCAGCGCTCCTTTGGATACCTCCAAGCATTGTGCCTTTCATCAGGTACCATGGGCACTGACGGATGATTGCGTCCCCCTGAAAAAGGCCATCGAGGGTTGATTGAGCAAGGGAGGTTAGAGATGCACGAAGGACCTAATACTATCAATAACCCGCTCCCTAACAACATGAGTGTCAACATGATCGAGTTTGGTGGTTCAAGCCTTGTGGGCACAATGGAGTTTGACTCGTCCCTTTACAAGGTCAATGAACCGGTCATCGCGAGCAATGAAGATGGTTGGATTGAGCAAAAAGTTGCCAAGGAAATCTGATGGAAAGGTGCAATAGCTCCGTCTCCGGCGTCGAAGAATAGATGCATGGTTCAACAACAAGAGCGGCTAGGCTGGGGGCTACCTATCTTTAAAATAGTCTTTTGAGTCAACCTTCGTAGGTTCTAGTACTTTTCTTTCACCTAAGTCCTTCTGGACATTTGTCGTTGTAGTCCATTTTGGACATAGTGGTTAAGTGTCTAATTTTTAATATAAGTCTTTTTCTTTTCTTGCTAGACTCGAGACATCACTTGCGCACCCACGTTACACTTAATTGAAATGGTTTTATCCAAAATGATCACTTGTCTTTGCTCAACCACTAATTCTTCGAAAATGATTAATATTTAAACTAATCGGAGTGAGAAAATCAATTGATATCCTTCCCAAATTCGGGCTTACCAACTCCCCATCTTGCATCTCATATGCTCACATCCCTTTCATCATCATCATCTCGTTGCTCGATGAATTTGCACGGATCTTTTCTCATATAAAGCTTAAGCAAGCAATGAAGACTTAATCTCGTTTAGGTCATCCGGTAGGGATTGCGGTTGAAACCTTTCACCCTTAGGAAAGCCATTACCTCACCACTTACTAAACACTACCCTCTCATTTCAAGATCGGCGTGTTTTGAAACCCGGTTTAGCCATCATTTTTGCTCCATGCGAGAGAAAGTCCAAGCGAGCCCGAAGTTAGCTTCGAGAATCGGCGATGCGCAAATTATCTCAAGCCATGAAGGAAGGACAAAGATAATCCTCAACTCCTCGGGAAGCTTTCCAAGTCAAAAAAAAAAAAAAAAAAAAAAAAACAAAAAAAAAAAAAAAAAACAAAAAAAAAAAAAAAAAAAAAAAAAAAAAAAAAAAAAACAAAAAAAAACAACAAAAAAAGAAACAAAAAAAAAAGAAGGATTTTAAAATCCTCACAATCTCGGATATAATTCCAAGCTCCTCAGGAAGCCTTCCAAAAAAAAAAAAAGAAGAAGAACTCAAAAGTCCCCGAGCATCTCAAGAAGCTCTCCGATGATCAAAAGGAGCTGAATTCTCGCAAGATCGCAAAAAGTTGTCAGTAGCTCGGACTTCCTCTCATCATTACCTTAAACCAATCCCAAGCCATCCTCTCAATTTTAGAGGATACTCCCATCACCATTACCCTTGCCCTTGGCCAAGTCAAAATCTGACCTCTCATTCTTGGAGGCAATCAATCTTCCTCGCCATAGATTTCCCAAACACATCCCCGCGAGCCAACCTCTCATCTTTAGAGGTTCAGTCAGTAAAAGGCCTAGCCGACCTCTCATCTCAAGAGGTCATAATCTCCCAAATCACCCGATAGCCGATCGAAGCCCGGAAACCCAACTACAGTCCCTACCGGATAGCAGTTTCATTCTAATATCCTCGATGTCGGGATCAAATTAATGCTTCATTGCTTGCTTAAATTGGAATCTAATCCATTTTGGTTCAAAATTACCAATCAAAGATTGTGCAAATTCAACCACTTCCCTTCATGTGAGCATATTTCATTTCTCCTCACAAACACTTGCCGTGGATGTCCCAGCTGGGGCTTCGCATCCGTGTCTTTCATGGACACTCTAAGGGGATGTGTTATTCAATCCTCCAAATCCTCAAAATCCCCAAAGGTCCTCGAGACCCTCGAATTTCAACATTCATTCTCTTTTCATTCGGGATAGACCCGAACTACGGCGACTTTGAGCTCTTCATAATGGAGGGAACGTAGGCAACCGAGAAATGGTCGGTCGAAATCACAAACAAATCTCAAAAAAAAAAAAAAAAAAAAAAAATCCGGTCTCATCAAGGATCGTCCCTATACACTTTCCGCCCTTCCAAGCTTGATTTTCGATATCGGTTGGCTTTCTCCTTGTGATTAATCAAAATATTTGTTCATATCAAATTTAGGGATTGAATAACCCGAACATTAACAAAAGGGTTTTAAGCGGCCTTGTGATCATCATGAATAAGACAAGTTTTCAAGTGTCTCGACAAGTCTTCTCTCTCTCCATCATAGGGAAATAGAGGCGAAACAACTTTGTCTTTACGTCTGCGGGGGCTTCCATACACTTTTCCACACCTTGTGATGCTTATACTCTCTCAAAAGAGTCAAACCAAAAGCGAGAGTGTCATACACAAATTCGGGAGACATTCCCATCTTTCAAAAGATATGCCCACTGCACGTAAACATTTACGAGTCTTGTCCGATGGCTGGTTGACTAAGGTACGAAAAGATGGGTTCCCCCTGCAGCCAAGACTACTGCCTACTTCGAATTTCTTCATCTTTGGGGCTTGCTAAGCGGTTCTCCCGAGGTTCTCATGTAGCGGCTCTTCAAGTGGGGCTTATATAGTCATCTTTGGGTCCACGTTGGGTTCTTCGCCACGAGATAGACTCGCCCAAATCGCTTCTTCAAAATCTGGACTTTGCCTACTCGGGATCAGGGGCTTTGTCAAGATGGTCTTTTGGACCCGAATTTTATCAAGTCGCAAGAAAGAATTTCGGCTTAGGAACTTGGTACACGGCGGCTTCCGTAGCATCGGAATTCAAGATCGGGGTTTCTCCCGGCATTAGCAATTCCATCAAATCATCCTCAGGACAAGGTTTCGGCGAGTCGCGGCTCATCCAAATGAAAGAAGCTTCGCTCGTATCAACGTTGGCCCTAAAGTACGTCGGCATCGGCTTCAAATGACCAAGAATGAGAGGGAAAGTTTCAATCGAGACCCGGGATCCGAATCCAATCTCATCAAGATTAAGGTCCATGTGATATTGGCGTGAAAACCTCACAACGACGCCATTTGTTTAAATCGCGATCAAGGGTTCTCGTCCCAGCTTGATCAAAATCTGTTCCAAGCGGTCTCCGTACCCATGCATCCCCACTAAATATCTCCCGAGGGCTCATGTAGCATGCCTGAAACTTGAGTCGATAGGAATAATCCTAAATCATCGAAGATCATAAATCATAATTTTCTGCCCGAGAAGCTTAGGCTAAGTGCATCTTCGAAAGCAAGTAAATGCATCATCCCATAATCATTTTTGGTTCCATGCATGCATCTGTCATCATGAATGCCATATATGCATCTTCCTCTTCACTAACGAATGTAGGAATTCAAACGTGAAATCAAATCCCCTTTTTCGGCAAGGATGATCTTACGCGAAAGACGACCTCAATGAATGAAGACGCCCTCCAACATCTCTGAGTTTGGCAAAGGCAAGCTCCGGCGTCTGCACTTGCTAAAGGCGACCTCCAATGTCCTGAAATGGATGAAAAACCCCCAATGAAGACCACCTCCGGTGTCTACAATTCGGCCGAGAGACGCCAAGTTCTCGAATACAAGTCGGTCGGGGACGCGAGTTCTCGAAAATCTGAAATCGGTCGGGGACGCGAGTTCTCAAATGCAAATCAAATGCCGGTTGGTCGAGAGACGCCAAGTTCTCAAATACAATTCGGTCGAGAGACGCCAAGTTCTCAAATACGGTTCGGTCGGGGACGCGAAGTTCTCAAATGCAAATCAAATGCCGGTCGGTCGGAGACGCGAGTTCTCACGCTCTGAATCGGTCGAGAGACGCGAGTTCTCCGTCTGAATCGGTCGGGGACGCGAAGTTCTCAAATACAAATCGGTCGAGAGACGCCAAGTTCTCCAAGGCAAGAAGGTCGGAGACGCGAAGCTCTCCAATACAATGCGGTCGAGAGACACCCGAGTTCTCAAAAGCAAGAAGTCCCGATGTGAATACAAGCTCAGCCACCTCTGAGGTTGACGATCACCGGCAAGATGCGGACTCGACCAAACTCCTCCTTCGAGGTCAAAATGCTTCCAAAGACTGACAAATCGTCGGCGAAACCGTCCACGACGACAACTTAACAACTCTTCATCAACATCGGTAGTAGCCTCGGTCCTTAGGCGCTACGGGTGCTTAAGCGCGGCCACGGGTATGAAAGCATATCTTAGTCGACTACTTTTCTAAAGAACATTATCATCGGACCGTAGGCGACTTCCCAAAAACAGTCAAACCGTAGGGCGACTTCCCAAAATAGTCAAACCGAGGGCGACTTCCCAAAAATAGTCGGATCGTAGGGCGACTTCCCAAAAATAGTCGAGATCATGGGGTGACTTCCCAAAAATAGTCAAACCGTAGGGGCGACTTCCCAAAAATAGTCGAGATCGTAGGGTGACTTCCCAAAAATAGTCAAACCGTAGGGCGACTTCCCAAAAGCAGTCAGATCATGGGGACGACTTCCCCAAAGCAGTCAAACCGTAGGGCGACTTCCCAAAATAGTCAAACCGCGGGCGGCTTCCCAAAAATAGTCGGATCATAGGGCGACTTCCCAAAAATAGTCGGATCGTAGGGGCGACTTCCCAAAGCAGTCAAAACCTTAGGGTGACTTCCCCAAAGCGATCAAACCCGTAGGGCGACTTCCCAAAAATAGTCGGATCGTAGGGTGACTTCCCAAAAATAGTCAAACCGTAGGGCGACTTCCCAAAAATAGTCGAGATCATAGGGCGACTTCCCAAGCAGTCAAACCGTAGGGCGACTTCCCAAAAATAGTCAAACCGCGGGCGACTTCCCAAAAATAGTCGGATCATAGGGCGACTTCCCCAAAAATAGTCGGATCATAGGGTGACTTCCCCAACATCTGATCAAACCGTAGGGTGACTTCCCAAAAATAGTCAAACCGTAGGCGACTTCCCCAAAACAGATCAAACCGTAGGCGACTTCCCCAAAGCAGTCAAACCGTAGGGCGACTTCCCAAAAATAGTCAAACCGCGGGCGACTTCCCAAAAATAGTCGGATCATGGGCGACTTCCCAAAAATAGTCGGATCGTAGGGTGACTTCCCAAGCAGTCAAACCGTAGGGCGACTTCCCAAAAATAGTCGGATCGTAGGGTGACTTCCAAAAATAGTCAAACCGTAGGGCGACTTCCCAAAATAGTCGGATCATAGAGACGACTTCCCAACAGTCAAACCGTAGGGCGACTTCCCAAAAATAGTCAAACCGCGGGCGACTTCCCAAAAATAGTCGAGATCGTAGAGGCGACTTCCCAAAAATAGTCGAGATCATAGGGTGACTTCCCAAAAATAGTCAAACCACGGGACGACTTCCCAAAAATAGTCGAGATCATGGGGCGACTTCCCTAAAATAGTCAATCCCTCGGGTGACTCCCAAATCTGATCAATCTACAGGACGACTTCCCTAAAATAGTCAATCCTCGGGTGACCCCGGATCTGATCAATCCTTGGTCCATCCACTTGGCCGACATTGATCACCTTTCTTCTAGATGGTTCTCGTAAGGCCCAGGAGTCTTCCCAATGAGAACACCTTCAAATAGCCTCCGTGGTTCTACTGAACCTCAACTTAGGTTCGTACTCTGAACTAAGTTCCCATTTAGGTTCATAGTTCGTACTCTGAACTAAGTTCCCATTTAGGTTCGTACTCTGAACCAAATCTCAACTTAGGTTCATACTCTGAACTAAGTCTCCATTTGGGATTCATACTCCACGAACAAGACCTCAACTTAGGTTCGTACTCTGAACTAAGTTCCCATTTAAGGTTCGTACTCTGAACGAATCTCAACTTAGGTTCATGCCTCTGAACTAAGTCTCCATTAGGTTCATACTCTGAACCGAACCTCAACTTAGGTTCATACTCTGAACTAAGTTCCCATTTAGGTTCATACCCTCTCCAAAAGAAATTCCCGACCGAGTTAGGAACGTGGAAGTTCCGTTAGAGTGCCCTGAGAAGATAACGAGATCCAGTATCTTTTCATCGAACTAAGTTACCCAGAAGTCCAAACGTAAGTCCGATCTCACGAGAAAGATAACGAGATCCGTATCTTTCATCGAAAATCTTCCCCGGCGAGTCGAAACGTAAGTCCGATCTCCCGAGAAAGGTTCATACTTGAGATCCCGTAAGACCGAGGTGCCACGAGAAAAGATAGCAGATCCCGTATCTTTCATCAAAAAATATTCCGGCGGAGTCAAACGTAAGACCGAGGTGCCCGAGAAAGATAACGAGATCCGTATCTTTCATCAAAATCATTAGCGCGAGTGCGATAACGTAAGAGTAAGACGATTTCCCGGCGAATGCGTCTGCTTTTCCCGACAAGGCTAACGAAATCCCAGTGAAGCTAACGGAATCCCAAAGCCAACGAAATCTCGAGTAGATTTCGAACTACGGCAGGACTTGATTCCCACTCGGGATACGTAGGTAGCCTATCATGGAATCCCGGCCACTCGACCAAAATGGTCATCCTTTCCTTCGGCGGCGGACGTAAGGCCGATCCTTTCAAGCAAAGTCCACGAGAGGACCATCTATCCCCACCATCAAGGTTCGAGGCACCTAAACGCCATCTCTAAGGTTCGAGGCACCTAAAACGCCATCTTGAAGGTTTGAGGAACCTAAAACGCCATCATCTTCAAGGTCAGGCGCCTAAAACGCCATCATCTCCGAGTCGAGGCAGAACTACGGCCGGCTTGATTCCCGTTCGGGATACGTAGGTAGCCTATTGAATAGAGTTCAGCCACTCGATCACTTGATCATCCTATCAAATATGGAGCCTTACTCTTATCGACGACCCGCTTCCTTGAAAACACCGTCGCCGAGGGGCTACTGTAAGTGCTCCCGAATTTGAGTTGGTAGTTTTTCGTTAGAAAGTTAACGAAAGTTTTAACATTTCTAACATTTCTAACAATCTCTAACCTTCCTAACCAAGCAAGAGTAGGTTAGGGTTTTCCATTAAAGTTAAACCAAAAAAGGAATCCAAAAAAGCAAAAGAATTAAGAAAATCCCGAAGCTTGACAAGTTGAAAAACAATTTACTAGCTGATATTTTGAAAAATATTCTTCTGTTCAAAGCTGGAGCGGCATTTAATGCACCGAGGCACGTTTCTGAGGGACCTCCGCGCGGACATGTATGTAATTTCAGAGGGCCTATAAATTGAACCCTCCTCTCTCGGTTTACAAGCCTGACTTACTCGCGTGACGAAGTTACGGCGAAATATAGAGAGAAAACAGTGGGAATCCTTAGATTGCCACCATTTTCTCTTGAATCTTTCCCAATCAAATACCAAACACACCAAACCTTGATACTCCTCAAGCCAAACACCAAATCTTGATACTCCTCAAGTCAAATTCCAAGCCTAGGAAGATAGGGTGTCACCATTGGTAAAGCCCTCCTTCTCAAAACCCTAAAATCCTCTTTTAACTTCTTGTTCATCTTGTTCTTCTCACTTGGATCTACTTGATGTCTTGTTTAACTTAAGTTTTGACCTAAGATGGTCATCTTGAAGTTCATCTTCATGAATGACCATCTCAAATGGTCTACATTTTAAATCTCTAAATTGATTTTTCTCTTTAAATTCATCTTTACAAAGATCCCCTCTCCCTTTGCAAAGGATATGTTTAAACCCCATAAATTCCCCAAGGATGACTTGAATATGATAACCACTTGGCACAAGGTAGTGGAATCAAGTCTAGGGATGAAAATGGGGTGAACATAGATGCAAACCCCCCAAAAATCACATTTCTCCTCAAGAACATCTTGCTGTCCAGTAGCATTGTTCTGAGAACTCAGTCCATTTTACTATTTTTTGGACCCAGTAAAACTTGGAATTGGGTGTTGACTACAAAATACTTTTTGTAGCCAACATCCAGAGATTTCCAGACATATTTTTAATTTATTTTTTGGGTGAGTAAAACTCCTCTTTTCAAATTTTCTTTCAGAGGCTAGTTCATCAGCTTCTGAGAATCCAGATCTCATATCTGAGGTTTCCAGAAGGTTTTGACCCCTCAAATCTTCTCCAAAATGGAAAATTCCTTCGCACAAACTTTATTTAAGGTGTCTAGAACAACTTTCATTCTCTGAGTTTATCCAGATTATGAAGTTTTAAGACCCTTGAATCCCTTTTAAAATCAAAGGTCCACTGCCTTTTTCATTCTGGCAGAAATGGCTCTCAACTTCAAAAAGTCTTTTGAGTACCAAATCTCAATCCAAAAATCTTCCAAAAAATCATGGGATCAGTTTAAAGTCTTAAAAAGATATCCCAATTTTTACTTTTCTGAGTTTCAACTTATTTTGGCCAAAACACACACACACACACACACACAAATGATTTTCAGCTTGGAAGACTCGTTTTACGAGGCGCGTCGGGTGCACACTAACGTCCTTCCCGACGCGTAACATGACCTCCGAACCTAAATCTCTGATCTCGGGCTTTTTTCAAAGTTTTGGCCTTCAAAATTAAAATGGCGTGGCGACTCCGTTTTTCCGGTTTTATTTGGTTTTTCAAAGAAACGCAAAAATCGAATTTTTCCCGCGAATGGCAACATCATCACAGCAGGGAGATCTCGAAGTCATCCGAGGGGATAGTTTCCTCATAGGGAACGAAGCCGAGACAATAGCCAAGCGTGTCCGTACTCAGGCACCGGGGTTACCTCCTTCGAATCAACCAAGGGACTACCGGGGCAAATCTCATCAGAATCCCTCAGAGTCCGGAGATGCTAACTATGTAAACGTACTCGAACGGGCGGACCACAGGCGGTCGATACATCAAGTTCAACTGTCGTTTCCAACATTTGGAAGCAGATTGGAAAGAAACACTGAACATCGCCATGATGCGGGCACATAAACCCCCAGTCTCCAATAGGAGATTCGTCAGCAATCTTCAAACCAATTCTTTGGCCCCGCCAGGCGAAGAGATCTTTGTGATAAAGGTCAACAAGCACCGTCATTCTCGTTTTGAATGCATGGAAGTCGTATGGGATGTCCTCCACGAGGAACTACCCGCTGCACCTCTCTTCTCCAATGAGGGGCATGATGTTTTCCTAGCTGCCCCAGCAACGCACCCGGAAGCCATACGTCCCTACGTTAGGATTGAGCCGTCAGATGACGACGAATCAGGACTCTCCGGAGTCGAGGACGCGGCAGACCCGCGGGCAGACCTCTGCATTCACATGCTCAGTTTTGAGGACGACACTCCTTCCGATCAGGTCACCTACGACCAAGGCTCCAATACCATGGAGATTGTCAAGCTCAACGTCCGTCTGGCGGTATCAGGCAATTGGAAACAAGCTGGTCCCTGCGACAGAAGAATCCCTCGACCCAGTGGGCGACGATGACCGTCAACATCATCTATTCGAGATATCCCGATGATACGAAGGATCCGGTCCTTATCGTCGAGATTACGCAATACCAAAGTCACCCTCGATGTTGCTTTGCTCATGGTAAACGAGGCCACTGGCAGCGAGCTCGAGCTCATCGCTACTCCAGAGTACCGGCCCGGTGGCAAGGCCCGTGCCGTCGGTCAAGCTTATACCCTCAGCGCCGCGAGTCGAGGGCACAGCGAAGGAGATCAAGCTCCTCACCTGCTACGAGTCGAGATCAACCTCGGGAACAGCTTGGCGGCCGCCCAGAAAACATACGTGAAAGTCTTCCCCGCAAGGCGAGTCGGCTTAGGCATAGGAAATGACCACCTCGGCATCAACATGCTCCGGTTCGGTCTGTTCCCGGTCGTCACGGCGGCCGGATTCGGACATCTGCCGCGATCGGCCCCGCTAGCTACGATAGACTTGGCGATCGAGCGAGATCACGAGGCTGTCAACATTGCGAGAATTCAATACCCCAGTGGGGTCAATCAAGCGAGATATGGGCAAATTTCTTGGTAATCGAGATCAAGGAAGGCCGCATGGAATGTCGGTCCGGCTTCCTTCGTCAACGTAATCCAAGTGTTTCCGCCATTCGGCGATTTGAATGTAATCACGGTTACGGACACTAGTCGAGATGATGCGCGCCTATGGAAGGCTGTTTAGCTCTCGCAAGGAAAGCCCTCGTGGAACTAGCCGCTCAAGAAAGTCATCTTTGGGACGAAGACCAAGCTCGAAAGACCGACGGGGACCGAGCCCTTAAAGTGTCACGGGCGGCTTCGGACGAAAGCTAGAGGCCACTCTAGACCGGTTCGACCTCAAGGGTTTTGCTCACGGCAACTTCGGACTACCGTCTGTTCTCATCCCGGCCCCCTGCGCCGGGCGAGGGTGGTCAACGGTCCCGATGACCTAGGAGATGGAACGACACGGCATAACGAATCTCGGCGCTTACCTCCCAGGGAAAGCAAGTTCTCTGAAAGCGACGACGAAGGCGATGAAACCATTCTCTTCCAAGTCGGGCATGAAGTCAGCAAAGCCGGACTCCCGAGGGTCTGGGAGGATGGGAACGGATCATTTCCGCACTCAAATTGAAAGGCCAACTCGGGGAGAAAGGTCTATTTAAAAACAAGAGGAGGATGGAAATTCGTCTCGGCAACTACTCGGGGAAATTCCACGAGGCCGAGGCATTCGTTTACGAAACGATCAGCTGGGACGGCAACCGGTCACATGGGCGAGATGTTCGGGAAGCCGTGTACTCACCTTTCGACATACCCGCCACTCGAGATAAAACAAAAAGAAAACTCTCCCCGATGGAAGTTTACCTAGGCCCGCCACGCGGTTGAAGAAGCCACTGGCCATTCTCGCATGGGAAGAAACGCAGGCGCTAACTCTCGGCGCGAGGCTCATTTGCAAGAAAGTTGATACGGGCCAAGAGTGGAGGAAAATTAGCAAACCATGAGTATCGCCGGACCCAACTCCAGAATGCCTGAGTATGCTCATCAAGAAGGAAAGGAACGCGATATATCGTGAAGAGATCAAGGAGACCGTTCGCTTGAGGCGAGAACTCTCCAACCTCCCTCGGAGGGTCGGCGATGCACGATTCGGCTCAGACTGACCTTTGTTTTGCAGCGACATTCGAGCATTTGCGTCAGCTGTAGGCTACCTCCGCAGAGGCACCTAAGCCGGTATCTTGGGACGAGAATCCGTCAAGGCTGCCGAAGCTTCGGGGAATACATCACGAGTCGATGAGTTGAGGGAAGACATATGGCCCTATCTACGAGGAATCCTCCTCTAACTATGGCTCAACTCGGGCGGCCTGTTCGAAGGGACCAAACTGATGTCGGCGTTCTAACCCGATCGGGTCAAATCCATGCATTACCACCTAAGGCCACCAAAAAGCTGCGGAGCAGGCTATGACCCAGTCGGCCCGAAGACGCAAGTTCACTGAAAGAGGACCCGATCCTCGCTCGGCTCAGCGGACTCGGGCGAACATTTCCCTTTGGTCTCTGCTCACCTCTTAATATCCTCACAAGCTCAAGCTAGAGGAAAGCAGCCCGTACCATGGTCCCAGTGGGCCTTGACCCCGAGATGAAGTCATTCGGATGATCGGCAACATCCACTATGGCAACATTATCACCTTCACGATTTGGACCTTCCAAAATTTGGGGCGATCACAATGAGCCGCTCTACATCACAGATCCAGTTGGACGAGCGTCGCCTTCCGCGTGTTGGTAGACGGAGGTTCGGAATGAATGTCTTGCCCGCCAAGATGATGGACACCTTGACATCGAAGCCCGCGAGATCTAAAGCCTTCGGTCCACCTTTGTCGAGGCCTATGACTCTACTTCCGTACGGTTCTCGGGAGTTGCTACTCTTAACATACGGTTCGGCAAGCGGGTGATCCCACCGAATTCCAAGTATTGGACATTCCAATCACTTTCCAGACCATCTGGGCGTCCTGGCTGCATCAAATCAATGGCGTGGCATCCGCCCTTCACCGGTGCCTTAAGTTCATGCAAGGCAGCGAGCTAACCACGGTCTACGGCGACGGCGTCACCATAGGGGACCGGCACCAGCGACATTCCGGTATTAGAAATCAAGCATAGTGATGACATGCCATTAAGCTTGGATTCACTCACGGAGACCTCCAAGATCCAAATATGCAACGTGGACCTTCCACTATCTCACGACCAGATTCCTCTGCCATGAGGATGATGAAACTCATGAACTTCATCCCGGGGCGGGGCTTGGCAAAGGCTGCAAGGCCCGACACCAAGTTATTGAAGTCGAGGACCACACCACGGTCCGGGGGCTTGGCTACGTGCCAACACCGGGCGATATCAAGAAAGGCAAAGGCTCGCCCGCACCAAGCGGCGGCCGCAAGGGGAACCTCAGACGGCACACCCAACCTCAGGCCTTACGGCTTTGACCTCGCTCATTACTTCACCGAGGAACAGCGGGCGAGGGGGCCAGAGCAAACAGCGAGCGGGCGAGGGGACCAGGCGAGCGGCAAACAGCGAAGCGAGGGGACCAAGCAGGTGGAAGCGATGAAGATGAGAAAGAAGCGGGGATAGTCGGCAGAGACTACGGGAAGAATGGAACAGCTAGCACGGGACCTCAAGCGTTTGAGAGGACTCAAAGCTAATCCAGATAAGGAGCGTTCCTCGACATCACGGCTCTACTGGACCAGCTGCCACCACAGTCCAGCACGAGCACACATTGAGGAATCCGGACTTGGAGGAGCAACTCGGGGTACTCTCCATGGGAAACAAATTGTTCGGATCGGCCACCGAGGCCACGTTCGAGACAGTAACTCCAAAGCGAAGGAACCAGAATTCATAGAAGACGCTCTCGGTGGACCGGCTCTACGAGTCTTTTGAAGAAGTCATGGAGGTGCCAAACTGATTGACACAGGCTCAGACAACGGCATGATCGCCATGATTGGGACAGCGAAGCCAAGCCTCTCGATCCAGAACCCTCATCAAGCATCCCGGCAATGCCCTTGAAGAATTGGGTAACTTTCACCGGACGAGGGCAAGCCGGGCGAGTGGAAGACAAGTGGGCCCGCGCCCACATCTCCACTAAACCCGGTCTCAAACCCTGCAGTCGGTCCTTGTCGAGTCCGGTCCTGCGAGTCATCCAGCGGCCTTACAGCCAGGAGGACTATGATAATGTAGCCAATCATGTATTTCCGTTCTTGTTTAATGAAAAGTCGACCTTTCGGAGTATCCTCTCATTGCCACTTTAACAAGCGATAAGTTAACAAACAACTTAAAAGACGTTAATAATTCAATTGATAAAGAAGCGAGACACATTAAGCGAACAATACATTAAGGAAGTTCTCGGCGTGTAGTTGACCAAGAGGACAGGGCCCCAAGACTGCTTAGAAGAGGTTATGACCAAAGTGAACACAGGGTCGGTGCAAGAGCCTAAAGAGACCTGAAGTGGGCGGTTTCTTCGCCGATGCGAGAAAAGAAGCCACGATAAGCCTCCTCGGGAGTATGTTGACGTGTTCGCACAGTGCATACCGGGACATGCCGGGACTCGATCCCTCGATCGTGGAGCACGAATTCCCCTGGATCCCGAATCGAGCACATCAAACGAAGGCTGCGCAAGATCAAGCGAGTGGTCCTTGCAAGTTAAAGAAGAGATTGAGAAGATGCTCGAGTTGGTTTCATCGAGTGATTGAGTACCCGACTTGGCTCTCGACATCGTGACGGTCACGAAGGCCAACGGAAAGGTCGAGATCTTTGTGTGGATTTCGGGATCTCAACAAGGCCGGCCCTAAAGATGATTTCCCAGCTGCCTAACATCGACATCTTTGGTCGACACCACGACAAATTTCGAAGTAAAGTCCTTCGTGGACGGGTTATTGGATCTGACAGATCAAAATGTCAGGAGGATCAAGCCAAGGCGCCTTCACCACTCCGTGGGGGACATGCATTACACGGTCATGCCGTTCGGTGCGAAGAAACAGCTGGGGCTACTTACCGGCGGGCTGCAGCGACCCTCTTCCATGACATGATTCACAAAGAAATCGAAGTATATGTCGACGACATGATCATCCGCTCAGGGGATCGGACATGCGGCACATGACGGATCTGAGAAAGTTCTTCAACGGACTCGGAAAACACTCCATGAGGTTGAACCGGCAAAGTGCACCTTCGGCGTCAGCGCGGCAAGGTGCTTGGGGTACATGGTTACGAGAAAGAGGTATCGAAGCCGATCCCAAGAAAATCGAGGCCATCATCGACATGAAGCCGCCTCAAACCACTGACGAAGTGAAGAGCTTCATGGGAAGACTTGAGTACATCGGTCGCTTCATCAACCGGTTGACATCTCTCTGCGAGCCCATGTTCAAGCGATGAAAAGAATGCCGACATCAAATGGGACTCAGAGTGCCAAACGGCTTTTGAGAAGATCAAGACCTACTTGGTGAATCCCCCAATTACGTGCCCGCCACATGAAGACAAGCCACTACTCCTGTATCGACGATATGAGACACGTCAATCGGAGCAATGCTTGGCACAAGAACGAGAAAGATTCCAAGGTTGAGCATGCAATCTACTTCGTAAGCGGAAGCTTCAAGGAAGTGAACTCGGCTACTCGGCATCGGAGAAAACTTGTACCGCCTTGGTATGGGTAGTCGGGAAGCTGAAACACTACATGCGGTCGCATTCGGTGCTCCTGGTCTCCAAAGTGGACCCGTCAGATATCTCTTTGACAAGCCGTCCCTGTCGATGCGGCTAGCCAAGTGGTCATTCTTCTGGTGAGTTCGACATCAAGTACATGGTCGAGAAAATCAACAAAGGGTAGAGTAATGGCGAGATCAGTGGCCGACTTCCCAAGCGGTGAACCTAAGGGTCACGATCCGCAATTCCGGACGACGGAATCTTCTCACTCGGCGGCGCAAACCGGCGGCAACTCTTCTTCGATGGGGCGGCCAACAAGAAGGGGAATGGTATTGGAATGCTCCTTGTCGATCCCGAGGACGAGCATACTCCCATAGCTATCAAGTGAATTTCGAAGCAACCAACAATGCGGCGAGAATACGAAGCTTTGTGCGGCGGAGTGCAGAAGCCGCCCTCGGCGCGACATCTCGGAGGCTGGATGTATATGGAGACTCGGCATTGATCATCAATCAAGTGTCCAACAAATGGAAGACGGTAGATTACGGCCTCCCGAAGTACCACGCGTACATGGAGGAGCTCATTGCTCGGTTCGAGGACATCTCTTTTCATTATTTGCCAAGAGACGGGAACCGCCGCGGGCATACAGCAACCCTCGCCTCTCTTGTCGAAATTCCCGATGGGAAAGCGGTAAAACCCCTCGAGAATAGGCGGACGGGAAACACCCGCCTATTCTTTGTGAGATCGAAAAAGAAAAAGAAACGATCGACGAACCACAGTACAATCAGATTTACCGGTACCTCCAAAGCGGAGAAGCTTCCTTCACAAATGAAGATGGAAAATACAAAGAAGGGATCAAAGCCAAAAACATGATGGCATTAAAACGCACGGCATCCCATTTCGTCATTAAGGGGTATGTTGTACAAGAAGCGCCACGAGGGCCACTCCTTCGGTGTGTAAACAAAGAAAAAGCCGGCGAGCTAATGAGCGAAGTTCACAACGGAACTGCGGTCCGCACATGAAACGCCGAGCATTGACACGAGATCATTCTCCGTATGGGATACTCTTTTGGATATCAATGGAAACAGGCGCATCCGGTTCGTCAGAAGGCTGCGACAAATATCAACGGTTCTCCAACCTCAATCACATTCCTCCACATGAGCTCTATTGCATGACTACGCCATGGCCTTTCGCCACATGGGGAATCGATGTCATCGACAAGATCACTCCTCACCGAGGAGCAATGGTCACGAGTTCAATCTTAGTCGCGATCGACTACTTCACCAAATGGGTAGAAGCCGGATCGTACAAGTGCTGAATTCTAAGAAAGGTGGCCGAGTTCATCAGAGAGAACATCATGTGCCGATACGGAGTGCCCAGCGAGATCATATCCGACAATGGGACTCGCTTCGAAGGAGATTGTGACCAACTGCGGCCGAATTCGAGTCACACGTCACAAGTCTTCTCCTTACGAGACCACAAACCAATGGTGCGGTAGAGGCGGCCAACAAAACTCTCGCCATGATAATCGAGAAAGATGACCACCGGAGGTCGGGAGGCGCCCGAAAAGCTACATTTAGCCCTGCAGGGATACCGAACATCGGTCGGAACCGCCACGGGGAGACTCCGTTCGCGCTTACCTACGGAATGGAAGCGATGTTGCCCGTGGAATTGGAAATTCCATCCCTCAGGAGTCCTCTTGGAAAACGGGATCAATGAAGTCGAATGGCTCTGAGCCGTCACGACGAACTTGCTCTACTCGACGGCGCGATTGAAAGCCATGGAACATACTCGAGCCTACGAAGCGAGAATGGCACGAGCATTCGATAAGAAAGTCAAGATACGAGACATCGAGAGAAGGCGACTTGGTGCTAAAGGAAAAGCCTCCTACGCGGACCAATCCCCTCGGAAAGTGGGAGCCTACTGGATAGGACCGTTCGTGGTACAAAGAATCTTCTCAGGAGGAGCCATGAAGCTAGCGAGACTTGGACGGAAACCCTTTCGTTAACCCGTGAACGGAAGCAAGCTCATGAATACTTCGTTTGAGGAAGAGCACGAGTCAACTCACCTTCCCATACACCGTCCTCTCGGTAAAATTAAAGTGCTAAAGAGTAATACCCATTTGGATACATTCCCGCTAATGATCCAGGTAAAAAGCAGTCGCACTTCTTTTGTCTTTGTTTTTCTCAAATTCACCTAAAGTGTCGAACTACGGTGACACGAGCCCCTTAGTCCAATTGTAAAAGGGGAACGTGGCGGCCATCATTGGTTCGGTCTAAAAAACAAAAAAAATACAATAAGCATCAATTGCTTGTGTTTGAAAAACTCTTTTCATTTAACCTACAAATTCATAACGGTTAAAACATTCTTTGATGAGTTCAAGCACGGTCGACTCTTGACTCGCTACACGCTAGCAAAACTACAATAAAACATTAATCAATTAATGTGTATGCGCAATGACAATGGGTGGATACTACGGACGTGAGGTCAACCTAGTTTCCGTACTTGGTCCTTCATCCTTCTTCCCCTTCCACTTTTCTGGCGAGTGTTCTTCACCTTCGCGGGAAATATTCCGGTAGGCCTTCTACTGGCTCGGGGACTCTTCCGACGCCTCCGTCAAGCTGTGGTGTCAGCGCGACCCTTTCTCTAGCTCTGTCTCGAGCCGCCTCGCTTGAGCCATCATAACGGTGCTTTGATTGGCCTCCCGATCGGCATTTGTCTCATAATCGGCCATGGCAT
The DNA here is from genome assembly GCA_022495995.1 of Adenophora triphylla var. japonica. Lineage (NCBI taxonomy): Eukaryota > Viridiplantae > Streptophyta > Magnoliopsida > Asterales > Campanulaceae > Adenophora > Adenophora triphylla. Next base: position 7,667 of record JAFEMH010003456.1, on the reverse strand, counting down.
CGCCGATACGATTCCCGGGGTTAGCCCTTGCTTCGGCCCTCCTCAAGGTCGAGCTGTCCAGGTGATCGGCACCCAGCGGCTCACTCCGTCTCCACAAGATAGCCATCTGTGTCTCCCATACACTCTTCGTACCGGTTCGAATCTTGCGTCGACGAACAGTGCCCTCTCTCCGGTGAAAGAGAACCACAGCGGGAAAGGACGTGTATTGCCACCACCGTGTGATCGGCAATAGCGTCGAAGGATCTTCCATCCGCAAAGATCCCACCTCAAAGGTAGCGGCATAACTCAAATCGGTCGGTGGCACTGCTCCGGCCCGTCTTGTCGCGAGAACCAATGATGGAATGTAGAAAGACGTGCGAGACGGCCCGGCACTCGACAGCCAACGAGACCCTCTGAGTGGTCCGACAAGTCTGTAACTTCCAATGGGGAACCCACCATCGCAAGTGATGCGTGCAAAGTGCGGCCATCCGAGCTCCGGCTCGGCTGATCGCCCTATCACCGGAAGGACGTCGAGAGAAAGACCAAGCGTCACGGGACATTGGCACCTCGGGCATCATCTGCGGTCTCTCCCTTAACCACATGGTAAGCATAGCGGGACTCCCTCCCACATGTATCGGCTACCGGTCGCCATCCGACCTATGCCCGGGAACGTCTCGCCCAAGACCGGCGGCACGATGTCTCCCCGCTCCGGCCTGCCTCACCGAGGTCGGTCTGGCTGTGATGGCACACACCCGAGACGTGAATGTGAACGAGTAGCAATCGCGCCTGAGCAAACGCGTCCCACGAAAAGACGCTCCCCTCGGCTCAGGCAAATCTTTCGGGCGGTCGAAATGTCAACATAATCGGTATCTGTATCGGCATCCCGTATGCTTCTCAGTAGAGATACCAAACAAAGACACTAGCTTCTCAACGGTGGCCATGCCACCGGCATACGGAAGAACTAGGCATTCCGTCTCGGGTCCTCCCGAGAATGGCCCGAAATCTTCAAACGTAGGAGTGACTTCGTTGTACGAAAAGGCTGTACACATTCCTCCGTACGTCCCGAAGCGAGACGCGGCTCTCAAAGATCCCAATGCGGCATGAGCTCCTTCAAAGCCCAAGCAGATTTAATCCGTAACTGACCTTGAAAAACCCTTTGTTACGCCTCGTGTGGTTCCGTACCCACGGCGAAAGTTGTCCAAATATCGCTCTTGCATAGAGACGGTAACTTGGGAAAGGGAGCCATAAAGAATGAAGGAAACCTTGGAAGTTTGAGAGAATTCGGCGAATGATCAAAAACAATGCGCGAGTTCTTAAACAATTGCAAAGTGAAGCTGCAATTTAAAGAATACGGAAATTCACTCCTAGTCGTGGGACTCCCTCTGGATTGACTTGGTCAACTCTGCGGCCATTGCTCCTAAATTGGAAACATTTCCAAACAACTCCTGTTCATCCTTATGAAACTGCGTCTTGCCCCTGGTTTCATTCAACCAATATCAATATCCCTTAGCCAGGGCTCGTGCAACGGTGCAAATAATTAATAATCGGTGCATATAGGCTTAAATTTTGACCGTTCAATTTTTAATGCATTTCTCATTTTATTTATTTTTGATTAACCTACTTCCTTATTTGCCAAAAATAACGAGAAGGTGATCACGAGAATAAATGCGCGAAATACGGAGTTCCGCCCCACGGGCGCCTTTTCGAATACGGTTCAAATCAAATTGTTCACGACAATACATGCATTTTGTCTAAACAAAGCGGTAAAAAAAAAAAAAAAGAGGACTACTCAGAGTCTGCTCGTCATCAGAGCACTCGACGTCTTGCTCATGCATTGCGGATCCGTCGCAAACAAGAACTCGCCAAATTCCTCCAGGCGAGAATATGCGAAAGGCCTCCTCGGCGTATGCGAACTCGAAGACTCTCCCCTCTCGCGCCCCGTGTGCGCAGAAGAAGGAGCTCCAAATCCAGCCGTTCCTCCCGCGAGCGCGAATCCACGTGCAAAGTCCTCCCCGCAGTTTGTGGGAGCGAGGCGAACCTCTCGGCCTAGACGGCCCCGCTCACGGACATCCACGCTCCTCAGGAGGCGCACCGCATGAACTCCACGAGTCTCCTAGCGTAGGCGGCCCACCCGTCCACCGGCCTCATGGCGTCGTTGTACGTACGGCCGGACACTGCGAACCGGGAAAGTCGTCGAAAGACAAGCGAAAGTACGGATGCAACATTTGCGAGAATACTACTATCAAATGCGAGAAAATCAAAAAGTGCTCACCGAAGCATTGGGGTCGACCACATGTATCGTGGTCTCGGCTCATCGGGAGGCGGGATCACAAGTCGCTGCGCGAACCATCCGGCCCCTCGTCACGCCCGGCCTAGCGCGTGGGATCGGGAGATCTCGGGGACGTCTGGGACCTCGCCCTCACATCTTTGCACTGTGGGCTCCTCGGCCTCATCCTCAAGAAAGTATCATAGTCGGCCCCGCTATGATGTACTCGGTATAGAACACGCCTGTCTATACCTCTCCAGCTCATCCGTCGGCATCGACGAGAGGATCTTTGCATGTGCATAGGAGGATCCACCGGCACCAGCGGAATGGACCGGGCCATGCGACGGGTCACCCGCTCCCAGGATACATAACGTCGCAATGAAGTCCCACCGGGAGCCTCCTCGCCGCGTCGCCTCGCTAGCGACCTGAACCACGCCATAGTGGAACCGACTCCACCGAGGTCGGTGGATCCTCTCGGAGAACTCCCGGTTCGGTGCAGGAGACACCTCCTCGTATGACACTCGAGTGCCAACTCTCGACGAGACCGCCCTCTTCGCTTTCTTACGCGAACCCGGCATGGCGGGGAACGAGGAGTCGATACGCCTCCTTGATGTCCCAATCTGCGGGTGAACACCTCATAGCACCGGACATCAAGCAAATGGAAAGTTATGTCGGCTACAAAGCGAGATACATACGAGTACATGAAAGAGGCAAGGAAGAGAAAAGACGTAAACTTACATCCAAGACGGGCGTGAAGCGGCTAAAGGAGTGCTCCTCTCCCAGTGAGAACTGTCCGGGGAATGGTAGAGCTCGGCGATCCGGCCTCCCCCCACGCGAACCCCCTGCGGCATCCGGATACGTCGGCGACCCGAGCAGAGGGAAGTGACGGGATGTGTCGAAGTCGGGAACAAAGTCGGCGACAACGCGAACCAAAGGAACCCTCGAGCCGGGCGCTCCGCGGTCATCCTCGATGATCCATCCAAATAGCGGCGACACCGCCTCCGGATGCCTCTCCATCGGCTGTCTGCAGAATGCCTAAGCCCTGGCATCGGTAATATCAAAACCAGCTGACCCGGACAACTGCTCCAGGGGTATAACCATCAACCCACACCGGCGTGTTGCCATAAGTCGGCAACCCGGTGATAGCGGCAAAATCCGTGGGAGTCACCGTCGCCTCCCCATACGAAATGGAAAGTGTGGGTCGTATCCCACCAATACTCGCTCGAGCTACATACATGGACTGGCCCTCGGCGTATCGGCTATCGCGGCTACTGCCTTGATGAACCCGGCCAATCCCGAGTCAAGCACCAGTGCCGCGGACTCCTCTCTCCCTCTCGAGCCACGTCAGGGATGATCCCCACAATGCTCTCTGCCTCAAAGGCACCCCGAGGCTCTTACGGTTGTGGGTATCAACCTCCCTGTCCCTGAGGCAAACAAGACGAAGCAACGTCAACAAATGCACGAACGCATGTCAAAAGGATGCAATGCGAGATACGGTTCTCATTCATTTCCTACATATTTCCATCATTTCGAAAACTCAGTCGAATCCGGAACTTTCAAAACATTTCGAAAACTCAGTCGAATCAGGAACTTTCAAAACATTTCGAAAACTCCGTCGAATCCGGAACTTTCAAAATCTTTCGAAAACTCCGTCGAATCGGAACTTTCAAAACATTTCGAAAACTCAGTCGAATCAGGAACTTTCAAAACATTTGAAAACTCCGTCGAAAACTTTCAAACATTTCGAAAACTCGAAAACCGGAACTTTCAAATTCTTTTCGAACATTTCGAAAATTTACTCCGATCTAGAATTAAAGCTACTTTAATTTTGGAAAATGCATCTAGACATGGAATTTTGCAACCAAAATTTTTATGTCATCTACCCAATAGTGTCAATTGAACTACATCTAGTCAATTTCGACAACGATTCATGGCAAAGTCAAAAGCCCCAATTCAAGCACCAAAATCCTAAGTAAATTCCTAAACAAATTTCTAACATTTAAAGAATGCACATTCTTAAAATTAATGGAATTTGTAGGAAGCTACTTGTCTTTCGATCCCTCCCTTGGAGTTGTGTCTATCCCTAGCGGGTAAAACTCCGCCGGATTCAATGGATGAACAATGGTTCGAATGGTCAGAACCAACCGCGTTCTTTCGTCATCGGTCCTTCCATGACGACCCATCGGTTCCCATTCACCTTCCATAGCGATTTTCCTTCACAAATTCGAGCAAACCTTGCAATTTGGGGTGGAAATTTTCTCTCCTCTCTCTTTCTCTCGTCGGAAAATATGGGGGAAGGGGGTATGGTTTGCGTCGGACTTGGAGTGATTTGAATGCGGTCAAATTCGGTCCAAGTCCGGGGACTCTGCTTTGCAATTTAAAAAGATTCCTTCCATTTTAGTCCCTCATTTTTTGGCGGTTCCAATTTTACTCCTTTTGGCCCCCAAAGTGTAAAATTTCTTCCCGATTAGTTTTCGCTAACGCTCGTCTCAGAACGTTAAATTCCCGATTAGTTTTCACTAACGCCCGTCTCAGACGTTAAATTCCCGATTAGTTTTCACTAACGCCCGTCTCCAGACGTTAAATTCCCGATTAGTTTTCACTAACGCCCGTCTCCAGACGTTAAATTCCCGATTAGTTTTCACGCCCGTCTCCAGGCGTTAAATTCCGTTAGTTTTCATGCGCCGTCTCGACGTTAAATTCCCGATTAGTTTTCAGCGCTCAATCATGTCTCGGACATTCGGTTACATTTCCGTCTCCAGGACGTTAAATTCAATCGATTGGCGTTTGACATTGGCGCTCAATCATGTCTCAGGACATTCCGGTTACATTTCCGTCTCCAGGCGTTAAATTCAATCCCAGTTGGCGTTTGGCGTTCAAGCTCAATCATGTCTCAGGACATTCCGGTTACATTCCGTCTCCAGGCGTTAAATTCAATCGGTTGGCGTTTGACATTCAAAGCGCTCAATCATGTCTCAGGACATTCCGGTTGCATTTCCGTCTCCAGAGCGTTAAAATTCCCGGTGGTTTTCACCATCGTTCACTTCCCGGCCGCCGATCGTAAGCCCGATCGTCCCACTTCGGCGGCTATCAATAAGCCCGCACAACAATCCCTCTTCGGCCATCAAGGTAAGCCGAATGCTCGTCCCAGACGGGATTTTAAAGAAGAAACGTCGATCCTTCGAGTTGTTAATAACGCCGGTTTAACACAACCGTTCTCATCGATGCCGTATCCCCGGCGGGATAAACACAGCGGCGGCAATAAGCCCGGTACCCAGGCACGAACGCCTTCATATCGGGATAAACGTATCCTCGCGGCTCCGGTTTGAGGCGCCACACGCCCTCGTCGGCTCATCAACTCCGGTTTGAGGCGCCACACGCCCTCGTCGGCATCGGCAACTCCGGTTTGAGGCGCCACACGCCCTCGAAAGTTTGAAGTCCCGAGTTCGAGACGCCTCACAATAGTCTCCATTCGGGTTCGGTACCTCATGATGGTCTCATTCGGGTTGGACGCCTCCCAGCAGTCTCGCTCGGGTCAAGGTCCCCACGCGCGGCCCTTGCACCTTGAACTACGATCGGCTTGATTCCCGCTCGGGATACGTAGGAATCCTTTCGCTAAGGGTCCGGCCCGGTGACCGCCCGGGTCTTTCAAAGTAAGGCATCCGATTTGGATCCTTATCTTTTCAACGACCCCACCTCCTTCGGAGGAGACGTCGGCGAGGGCTAGCTGTAAGTACCCAAATCCGGATCGTCAAAATCCGTCGGAAAGTTAGCGAAATCCGTTAGCGGCCGCTCCGGAGTTAACCGGAACTCGTTAAACTCCCCGTTGCCGTGCCAACGAGGCGTCCGGGACTGCCCGTGCATCTCGGCGTCGAAGCGTACTTAACACGTGTCATCTCACGTAAAAGTATGGCTTTCCTGAAAAATGCACTTTTCGGCACTTTCGGGGCATTTCGGACATTTCCGATTTGTTATTTTAAAAAACGGACAAAGCGGGACCGGGGAACGAACTCCCATACAAAGGGTGAGTCACGGGACACGTGTCCGGCATGCCACGACCCTCTCGTCACCTTTCAATCACAAATCAAAATTTGAAAAGACCAAAATACCCACTGGATTTCGGTCAAAGTCAGTAGGACTCCTGTGCAAATTTCTGAAATTGCCGGTGAAGCCCCTCGGAATTCCAAAATACCCCAAAACCACGAAAAACGGTCCAAGTCCGTGGGACTCCTACGCAATTTTCACCTATAAATAGAAGTGGTACATCGAAAGCGAAAAAAGAGGAACATTTTAACACCCAAAAATCACTCTCCTCACGGCCCAGGCTGATTTCACCCCTTCCCGAGCTCCCGTTTGCCTCGATTCGCGTGAAACTTCCGTATTTCGATCAAATACGCCCCTCATCACTTGAAACACCCTTTCGAACTAATTTTCGTGTCCGTACACACCTTAGAGCCAAAGGAGTCGACCACAGCCATAGGTATAACTCCTACTCTCTAAATCTCTCGTTTCGTCTCGGTTTACGCGCCGGTCGCTACAACCGTTTCGAACAACGTTATCAAAATGTAGACGCCTCAGTCTAACGGGGTCCGATACGTTTTAGCCCTCGATCCTCTTCTCTTTCCGTAAGAGAAGTAATCATGAGTTAAAACGGCGTTCCGACCCCGTTCAGTTTACTTTACGTCATTTACCAATTCGGATCGATCGATCCGTTGATCGAATCATTTAATTTTGTCATTTACAATTCCGAGCCGATTGGCCTCGTTGATCGTCATTTACAATTCCGAGTCGTTTGACTCGTCGATCGTCATTTACAATTCCGGATCGTTTGATTAGTTGATACCGCACTTTAAATCTTGTCATTTATAAAGTCCGACCCGTTTGGATCGTGATAGTATTTACTTTTCAAAGTCAGTCGCAACCCGATTCGTTGATCGCATATCATTTAATACGCATTTTCCCGTAAAAATCGTTAACAATGTAATGCCGGTTCAAAAGCGGAGTTCGTCCTTCGAACTCTCTTTTAAAGCGCGAAATGGCGTTTGGCCTCCAAACGCTCATCTTCAAACTAAAAGCCGCCATTTGACACTTAAAATCATTTAATACGCATTTTCCCGTAAAAATCGTTAACAATATAACGCCGGTTCAAAAAACCGGAGTTCGACCTTCGAACTCCTTTTCAAACTCAAAACGACATTTGCCACGCAAACGCTCATTTCAACTCAAAATCGACGTTTGCAACGCAAACGCTCATTTCAAACTCAAAATCGACGTTTGCCACGCAAACGCTCATTTCAAACTCAAAATCGACGTTTGCCACGCAAACGCTCATTTCAACTCAAAATCGACGTTTGCCACGCAAACGCTCATTTCAACTCAAAATCGACGTTTGCCACGCAAACGCTCATTTCCGTCTCAAAAC